>APFE030726368.1:15724-39926 GCA_000404065.3 Pinus taeda | reverse complement strand
ATCGGCCCCCTCGGACCCCCGCTAGGGGGACAAGTCCCCCCCGCGTGGAGGGGTGTACAAAACTTCCTGGGGTATACATCCGGCTAAAACAAAGACCTCTGAACAATCATGCTCCACACACAACAATCTATAACTAAACTTAACTCCCACTTGGAAATATGATCAACCTGATGCTTATCATGTCCTACTTTGTACTTGGCTTGGATTTTCTCCAACTATTCTTGTACCCTTTGATGCACTAGTTGAATTTGTTCAGTGAAGTGCTTGGCTTTGTCCACATCACTATGTCCATCTACCGCAATATCTTTATCGAAAATGAAATCTAAAGGAGACTTTGGAAAATAAACCAAACATGCTTCAAATGGAGATACATGTGTAGATGAATGCTTAACATGATTGTAGGCATGCTAGTTGTAATGCAAATTCTCATCCCAAAATTTAGGATGCTTACTATAATATCCTTGAACGAGATCCACTATTTTTTTGTTCACTAATTCTATTTGGTCGTTGGTTTATGGATGAGATGATGTGCTCTTCTTTAACTTTGTGTCGATGAGTTCCCATAAACTTGACCAAAACTTCCCAATAAATCGAGAATATCGATAAAAAATACTTGAAGTAGGTAACCCAAAATGAAATCATACATTGTGGAAGAATAAATTTGTAGTTTTTTCAGCTGTAACTTGTTTCTTACATGGCATCAACACACACATTTTTCTAAAATAATCCACTACAACATATAAATAATCATGAAATTTCCTATATATTGGTAGTCCCCCAACAAAATCCATAGAAATACTTTACCAAGGATGAGAAGGGATAGGAAGTGGAGTGTACAAACCCAATTTCATATTACTTGGCTTGCTAGTAGGCCACATAGGACATCCTTTTACATATCTTGATATAATTTAATTAATATGACGCCAATAACAATACCTATGTAATCGAATTGTTTTTCCTACACCGATTTGACCAACAATAAGAGAAGTATGGGATTCCTTTATAACAATGATCTGTCACCCTGTGGAACACATAACTTGCCAAGATGATATAACAACTTGTTATGTTCTCATGATAATCCAACTCTTCAACATGATTTCCTTGACTCAAACTTACATAAACATCTTTTAAATCTTCATCTTGAGCATATTGTTCAATATAACTTTCATGCATGATTGAGTTACGCTTAAGAATAACAGATGCATTAACAATATGCCTTGATAACATATCTACAACTTTGTTGTATATACTAGATTACCAAATGAAATTGCTGCAGGAATTCCATTCATCTAAAATTTCTATCTTGTTGTAGCTTAGTTTGCAATTGTAAATATTGCAAAGGTTGATGGTCAATATGAATAATCGTTTCTTTACCCATTAAATAGTGCTTCCATTTCTTTGCACTTTGTACCAAAGCATACAACTCTTTATCATAAGTTGGATAGTTAATTACTGAATTGGAAAATGTTTCAGAATGATAACATATTGGCTTACCATGCAACATTAAAACTGCTACCTTGAATTTCAAATGCTGTACTCATTTTCTCTTTCAAAGTGTCGAAGGATTTTTGCTACTTTCCTCCCCACTGAAAGATCTGCTTCACACTTGTCAAATCATCTAATTGTGTTGGAATGAACGAGAAGTTAGCGATAAATTTTCTCCAATATTTAAATGCTCCCAAAAAACTCCTAACTTCTGTTACATTGTTGGGTTTAGACCAATTCACAATAACATCAACTTTGGAGGGATCAATCTTCAATTACTGCCTCCTATAATATGACCCAAATAAACAAAAGAGGTTTTCCCAAATTCACATTTAGACATCTTCAAATATAAATTTTCCTTTTTCAAGACATCTAGAACTTGCTTTACATGCTTTACATGCTCTTCATATGTCTTACTGAAAATCAGAATATCATCTAAGTAGAATATGAAAAAATCATCAAGGAATGGTCACAATACATCATTCATAGCTCTCATGAATGTAGCAGGTGCATTGCAAAGCCCAAACGACATAACTAACCATGCAAAAAAACCATGTTTTGTCTTGAAAGAATTTTTCCAAATATCATCTTCAAAAATCCTTATCTGATGGTAACCACTTCTCAAATCTAGCGTAGTAAAATAAACACTAACCTAGAAAATCATCATTGTGAGGAAGAGGATAGCAATTATTTACCTTGATCTTGTTCAAGGCTCAGAAATCCACACATGTGCGCCATGTACCATCTTTCTTTGGACTAAAACAATAGGAGACCCACAAGGAGATGTACTAGGTTTGATAACCACCTTTTCAAGAAACTCTTGAAGTTGCTTCTTAATTTATGCATTCTCCAAAATTGACATCTATACATGCCAATATTTAGAAGTGGTGCATTTCGCTGCAATTGAATTTCATGTTGGATTCTTCTTTTTGGAGGTAACCCTCCAGGTTCTTGAAACATCTTGTCATAAGCGTTAACAAATTCAACCAGTTCATGCTAGAGTTTAGAATCACATCTTGAGAAAGCTTAAGATTCAACAATATCTTTAGATTTAATCATAACCAACACAAAATTCTTACTAGCATTCAAAAGCCTTTTCATTTGACTAGCACTTACAAGATGTGAATTCATCTTCTTACGATGTGTTCTAACAATATACTCAACTCCATCTTTAATAACAAGATAATATTTGTTCTCATGGAGATAGAACATGGATTTTCGGTCATTTAAATATGGACTCTCTAAGACAATCCCACAAATATCAAGTGGTACAATATCAAGCTCTACCTCATCTATAAAATTAACAGTGATGGAAAATTTGGGTTTACATTTTCTTGTCACTTGGAATTTGGCATCATCACACACCCAACCCAAAGGGTAAGGTATTGCATGAGGTGTAGTCTATAAATTAGGTTTCTTGATAATTTCTTTAGAGATAACATTGACTTGAGATCCACTATCAAATAATGTATCAACCCTTGTATGTTTTTTAATGACCCTGATATTGAAAAGCTCACTTCTTTCTTTACCATTTTGATATTAAATAGGCTTACTAGAAGAACTAGTACTTGCATTAGAAGCTATAATTTTCATTCCCATGGTTATGGTTTTGGTTTCATCACCTAAATTAGATCCTAGGTTTTGTTGAGTTGTAGAAACAATATTTTGTTTCCCCTTGTTATTGAACTTCTTTAGTCTCAATTCTAGATGTAGTTTCCAACAATGGTCTTCATCATGGCTATTTTTGAACAATGTTTACAAGTAATTTTATCTCCCTCTTTCTTGACAATAGAGTTCTTCTTTCCTTCGCCTTTAAACTTTCCCTTTCCTTTGTCTTTAGATTTAAAAGGTTTCTTGCTTGACTCTTGAGGAACATTATTGTCTCTTGATTCTAAATGAGTTTCCTAAACACATACTTCATCTAGATTGTGGGATTAAACATAAGTATAGTACGTCTCAAATAACTATGTAACCTGCCTATATACTTAAGGAGAGTATCTTGTGAGGTTAAATCAACACCCAATATTAAAGCTCTTTCTCTAAATTCTTGTGTGTAACTTTGGAAACTCTGACCTTTAGCTTGTCTAAAAATTTTCCAATCCATAATTTTTTCTTGCAAGTAAGCTAATGGATAAAATTACATTCTTAATGCAACTATAAATCATTCCAAGAAGAGATAATTTTACCACTTTTCTTCAAATATTCTTAAGTTCAACCCTTCCACCAAATGAGGGTTGTACCTTCCAACCAAAGAGAAGCAAGCTGGATCTTTTTGACATCATCATAAATGTTTTGTATCCTACAATAGACTTCAATTTGACGAACCCAATTATCCAACTTTTCAGCATTTACTTCCCCATTATACATTGGTAATTCAAACTTGACATCTAGCTTAATCCAAGTAGACTAAGCATGTCCTCTTGGAGATGTAGGAGGAGTACGTCTATGAGATGAAGAAGGTGAAGATGGAGGTGAAGGAGGAGGAGGAGGTGTCACCACAAGATTGGCCCAAATGGAAGATTCTGATTAGCTCCCTCCTGACACTCGTACCTGCCCAGTCAACAAATGAAATCAACATGAAATCATTGCACAGACTACCACGTGGCATCCGTATACTACATAATCAACCCTGCAAGTTGACTTTTTAGTTGTTTAGCAAAAACTTCAGAATGTGATAACTTCCTCATACGGCGTTAGATTGAGGTGATTCAGGCATCGTTGGAATCATAATGAAAATATCTACGTTTTGGGGCTAGTTTTGAGAGATTTTGAGCACTTTCATTTTGAGCATATTTTTTATCTCCTATATTAAAGAGACTACCAACAAGATTGCTTAGATTCTTAGGAAACATAATGTTTCTTCCATTTTTAAACCCCTGAACATATTTTGTAGCTCCCTAAGATTAGTCAAAGACCCTGTGGAACTTAGAAACATGAAAGGTGTGTATTTAGTCGTATGTTCTTGTGGAACACCCTACATCGGGGAAATTGGCCATTCCATTAATCAAAGGATTCATGAGAATCTAGTTGACATAAACCATGGTAGTTCTCGCTCTTCAACTTTAGCTGCACGTGCAGAGAAGGAAAGACACCACATTTGCATAAGGGATCCCCAGGTGATTTCTAATATTGATCATTTCGATCACCGAAAGTTCAAGGAGGCTATTGAGATTGAAAAAAGTTCCAAGACACTAAATAGAGATGATGAATGCAAGATTAGCAGTTGTTGGATCCCATCCCTTTATTTCTTGGTTTTTTCCTTTATTTGATGGTCGATGTCTTTCACTTGCTTCTTTCATGGTTTAGAGGTTTAGTGAGTCCCTTTCTTTCTTCATTGGGTCTGTTTTCTTTTTATTGTTTCCTTCCCTCCATTTTATAGTAATAATTGTTAGGAATATAGTTTTTTTTCATAATAATAATAATAACAACAATTTTTTCCTTCATCTATCATTTGTTTATGTAGAATTTATTGTTTATTTTAATTAATTTTAGTTCTTTTATTTATGTCATTTTTAATTAATTAATTAATTAATAATTTCTTTATTATATTATTTATTTAAAAAATATATTAAAGTATATATTTATGATTGCTAATTTTCATTTTCATTTCCTTTTTTTTTTCCGTGCCTTTTTATTTTTTTTCATTATTATTTTGTTTTTAATTTATAATTTTTAATGGGTTTTTGATTTACCATTCAATTTTGCATATATATATATATATTTTCATTTTCTTTTTCTTTTTTCATGGCTTTTATTTTTTTCATTATTATTTTTTGTTTTTATTTATTATTTCAATAGCTTTTTGAGTTTACTATTCAACCTTGTTGAATATAAAAATATATATATATATATAGTATATATATATATATATATATATATATATATATATATATATTATATATATATATATATAATATTATCATTGTTGCTTTAATTTTAATTTTTCATATATATATATCATTGTTGCTTTTAATTTTAATTTTTTTTCTTTCTTATTTCATGGTTTTTTAGTTTTTTCATTATTATTTTTAAAATTATTCTTTTAATAGTTTTTGGTTTGCCTTTTTACATTGATTGTATATGTAATATTAATTATTTTTTGTTTATTGGGAATTAGTTGTTGCATCTCTACTATATTTATTGGTGCTTTAAATTGAACTATCTATCTTTATATTGATAATGAACCATGGCGTCGACAAAAAAAGACTATATGCGATTGATCAGAAAAAGATTTGACATATCATAATGAATCACAAATCCCTTAATTGAGAGATAATTAATAAATTAAATAAACATCTAAAATAAATATAGAAATAAAAAATAATTAATTAATAATAATAATAATAATAATAATTACTTGCCTAGCCAACATATGATATTAACGTGAAATCATCGTATGGATTGCCACGTAGCACACATACACTGCATAATCAACCCTGCAAGTTGCCTTTTTAGTTGTTTGCCAAAAACTTTAGAATGTGATAACTTCTTCATACAATGTCAAATTGAGGCGATTCAAGTGTCGTTGGAATCATAATGACGATATCTATGATTTGGAGTTAGTTTCGAGATATTTTGAGCACTTTCATTTTGAGAATATTTTTGATCTCCTAGATTAAAGAGACTATTGCTAAGATTGCTCAGATTCTTAGGAAACACAATGTTCATTCCACCTTTAAACCCCTGAACATAATTCATAGCTTCCTAAGATTAGTAAAAGAACTAGTGGATCTTAGAAAGATGAAAGGTTTGTATTTAGTCCCACGTTCTTGTGGAACACCCTACTTTGGGGAAACTAGTTGTTCCAATAATCAAAGGATTCATGAGCATCTAGCTAACATAAACCATGGTAGTTAAACCCCTGAATATAATTCGTAGCTTCCTAAGATTAGTAAAAGAACTAGTGGATCTTAGAAAGATGAAAGGTTTGTATTTAGTCCCATGTTCTTGTGGGACACCCTACTTTGGGGAAACTAGTTGTTCCAATAATCAAAGGATTTATGAGCATCTAGCTGACATAAACCATGGTAGGTCACGATCCTCAGCTTTAAATCAGCATGCTGAGAAGGAAAGACACCACATTTGTATAGAGGATTCCCAGGTCGTTGCTAAGATTGATCATTTCCATCACCGAAAGTTCAGGGAGGCTATTGAGATTGAAAAAAGTTCTAAGACACTAAATAGGGATGATGGATGGAAGACTAGCAGTCTTTAAATCCCATCCCTTTATTTCTTAGTTTCATCCTTTATTTGATGGTCCATGTCTTTTGCTTGCTTCTTTCATGGTTTAGAGGTTTGGTGAACACCTTTCTTTCTTTCTTGGATCTGTTTTCTTTTTATTGTTTCTTTCCCTCTATTTTATTGTAATAATTGTTAAAAATATAGTTTTTTTCATAATAATAATAACAATAATATACTTATTTTTTCCTTCATTTATCATTTGTTTATGTAAAATTTATGGTGTGTTTTTACTTTTTAATAGAGAATCTTTTATTTATTAATTTTAGTCTTTTTATTTGTGTCGTTTTTAATTATAAATAAATAATTTCCTTATTATATTTATGTAATCACAATAAAAAATTATTAAACATATATTTATGATTTCTCATTTATTTTTATTTTTTCTTTTTTTAATGGCCTTTTATTCTTCATTATTATTTTGTTTTTTAATTTATAATTTTTTAATAGCTTTTTGATTTACCATTCCCACTGGGTTTATATATATATATATATTATATATATATATATATATATATATATATATATATATATATATTATTAGATATAGATATAGATATATATAGATAGATTTTTTTATTTATCATTGTTATTTTTATTTTAGTTTTTCTTTCTTCTTATTTCATGGACTTTAGTTTTTTCATTGTTATTTTAATAATTTTTGGTTTACCATTTTACATTGTTTGTATATGTAATATTAATTATTTTTCGTTTGTTGGGAATTAACTGTTGCATCTCTACCATATTTATTGGTGCTTTAAATCGATTTATCCATCTCTATATTGATGATGAACAATAACATTGACAAAAAAAACTATATTTGATTGATCCAAAAAAAATGGACATATCATAATGAATCACAAAAGCCTTAATTCTGAAATAATTAATAAATTAAATAAATATAGAAATTTAAAAATATAATTAATAATTATTATTATCATTATTATTAAATATATTCAAAGTGAACATAATTGATCTTAAAAAATAAAAATAAAAATAATAAACTGATACGAAATAAAATGTTCCTAATTATAAAGACTTAACAAAATAAAATTTGATTAAAAAAAATTGACACAAATTAAAATATTCCTAATTATGCACACTTAAAAAAAATTATGCGGTGATTTGAAAAAAAAATTACGAGGTAATATGAATCTTGATGTTAGTGTCTTATGTTGCAATATTCATGCTAGGACAAAATTAATTAAACTTTTACATTTCATGTCAATGTAACTATATAACCAAAGTTAAGCTTATCAGTTTAACCTATTATAAATAACTAGGTCATGCAAAGAGGTCATTCTAAGAAGTTGAGTATTGTATAAGAGTTTGATGCAAATCTTTCATCTATTTTATTTAGCAAAATTGGACAAGATACAAAGTAATAAATAGGGATTAAGAAAATTTAGAGTCTTGGAGTTATTAAAGCCACCCCCGAGTTTTCACTTGATGCTAGAGGCCGATTATGGGGAATCACTATTAGAATTAACTGTAGAACGATTAAGCTATTGAATATATGGGGAAGAGAAGGATTATTCGCAATCGATGTAATCTATGAAGAAAAATACTAGAAATTAGGATGGTTAATGTTTATGGGCCATGTCAAAATTGAATGTCTTTCTAGGAAGAAATCATGTGATTATAGCTCATGCAAACCAACAACATAATATTGGGCAGAGATTTAAATTTTTCTTTGGGTAGTGCTGAATCTTGAGGGAGTCATTCCCAAGTGGATTCACTCACATGCTTCTTCAAACACTTGATGTAAGTCAATGACTTTATTGATATAGATTTAGCCCTCATCAAGCCATTTGGAGAAAGGAGAGAACCGATGATGCAATGAAAATTTTTAATCAAAGACATCATGATCGAAAAAGGTACCTTGATCAGACAATGGGTAGGATCGGGACACATATTAGATCATTCACCAATTTTATTAGAAGTTTATGGTACCTTTCTGAAACCTCGAGTTCCCTATAAATTCAATTCAACAAGGTTAGAAGATGAGGAGTATCAACGTGTTCTAAAGCTCTCTTAGATGACATGCCCACTCAATGAAGATCGATTAACAACAGAAAACCTGGCAAACAATTTTTATAGGCTCAAACAAAAGACAATTAAGTGGGTCAAAAATAAAAGAAGAAAAGAGGATGAAGCTCTTCGACCTATAGAAGTTGAGTTGGCTCGATTAGAATATACCAACAGTGGTGGATACGATAACTTGGAATATAAATTACACATTACCAATTGGAACCTGACAAGAGAAAGTTGTTGGAGGATAGAGAAGAAACATGGCATTTAAGAAGCAGGGCTATATGGCTTCTTGTAGGAGATGACAACACAAAATCCTTCCAGCAGTTTGCAAGAGGCTGAAAAGTGATTAATACTATTTGGTCCCTGAAAGATGAGTCGGGTGTGGATGTGCACACATTTAGGGATCTGGAAAACTTAGGTCTCCAACACTTTGGGTCTTTGTTTAAAGCTCCAAATGAAGCATCACTGGCATAAATCATTAGTGTAGCTAGTCTTTTCCCTCCCTTTGCAGACGATGAAGTAAACACAAAATTGAATTCGTTGGTTACTATGGGTGAGCTTGAATTGGTCCTGAAGTGGTTCAAAAAAGATAAATTTCCAAGACTGAATGGGTGACCGGTAGAATTCTTTCTTTCTTTTTTTTACCTCATAGGGTAGGACATTCTAAAAATGATTGAGGAGTGCAGATTGTCAGGTCATTTGTATGAAGCCTTTAATTCCAGCTTTATTGCATTCATTCCAAAATATGATAATCCAAAGGATTTTAACAATTTATGACCTATTTCCTTGCGTAATACAAGATCATTGCCAAAATTATTGCAAACTATATCAAGCTGATCTTATCTCAACATATCTTAAAAGAACAAATTTCGTTTTTGGAGAAGCGTCAAATTCATGAAGCAATATGAATTGCACAAGAGGGTCTTCACTCTTTAAAATTCAAAAGGTTGAAAGGCATGATCTTGAAGATTGATTTATCATAGGCTTTCAACAGAGCCAATTGGTCATATATTCAAATGTTGCTAACTCACTTAGGATTCCATAATGTTTTCATTAACTGGATTATGTGTTATATAACATCTGTTTCTTTCAACATTCTCATTGAAGGCCTTAGCAGACTTATAGCGGCCGAGAGATCACATGGGAGATTAAAAAGTGTTAAAATTGCAAACAATATTATATTGACACGTCTATTATTTATAGATGATGTTCTCATATTTCTGAATGGAGCTATCAGTGACATTTCTTCTTTTAAAATCATCCTTCAGAATTTCTATAAAGCCATAGGTATGCAGATAAATTTGGAGATGTATTCAATTTTGGCAACAAGTTGTTCACAAAATGAATTGATCTTTGCGTAGAATCACTTCCCTTTTCGATCCCTAGAGATTGAATAAGTACTAAAATATCTGAGATTCAGGATTAAGCCAAACAATTATAAAATAACTCATTGGATGTGGCTCATGGCGAAGATAAAAAGTCAGATCAACATATGGTATCACAGATGGCTCTCTAGAGCTGGTCATTTGGTTCTTGTCAAATCAGTGCTGGAGGCCATTTCGGTGTACTAGATGTCTTTGGCCTCGATTCTGAAAGGCATTATTCATAAAATTCAACAAGTATGCTATAGATTGCTTTAGAGAGGTAAGAAGGAGGGTTAATTTTTTTGTTGAGATAAAAGGGATCACATTGCACTTCCCAAAAAATGGGGGGGATGGGAGTTCAAAAATCTTCTTTGTTTTTCAAAAGCACTAGCTGCAAAAATAGGATGGAAGTTGATTTCCTCGAACATATTATGGACACAAATAGTTATTAATAAATATAGAAGTCCTTTATTGATTGAGGAATGGATTCGTTTACCCACTCAAAACAACTCATCTGCTTCTACAGTTTGGAAGGCAGTCTTAAATTCCATTAGTTACGTCGAAGTTGGATTGACTTGGTGCATAGGATCTAGAGTAAATGTCCATATAGGTGTGGATGCATGGTCAGGTAGTGGTAGTGCACATATCCTCCCCATAACTGGTTCAATATCTGGCGAATGAAGGCATAAGGACCATCAACCAGATTGTTGATTGGGTCAATTCATTAGTTTTTGGGCAAAAATGGTTGTCTGCACAAAAACTTTGAATTCTAGAACAATGGCATGAAGTCTGGTTCCAATACATAAACACCTTGTAGGTTGCACAAGTTCAAATTATAGACTAGGAGGATGAGCTTATCTGGTCTCTATCCCCCTTGGGAGATACACCCCAAAAATGGGTTATCCATATATATTTGCAGACTATGAGCTTGAAGCTCAAAGCCCCTGCAAAATCCAAGTTGTTCATGTGGTGGTGCCCATTATGGAAGCTCAAAGCCCCTACGAAATCCAAGTTGTTCATGCGGTGTCTATTGAAAAACAAAATCCAAACAAGCGACAATTTGAGGCACAAAGCTTTTCAAGGTCCGACATGTTCGTTTTGTGTTGGAGTAGTGAAGAATCAGTGGATCATTTAAATATTAGAAATTAAAAAATAGTTTATTTAAATCTCTGATTGAAATGTTTTTGAAAAGTATAAGGTTTAAACATATTACTCACACATTTTTTACTTATTATAACTTTACAACATATTATTTATTATTATCATAGCTAACATTATTTTTTATTTTATAGTATAATTTTTTTTATTATATTTTAAAGAGGTTGGAAAATTAAGCCTCTAAGCTCAATAATTTAATAATTGAAAATATTAATATTAAATCTATTTAATAAAATTCTAATAATAAGTTAATTAATATTTATTATATATATTACCTAAAACAATAACATTAATATAAATTATAATATTATTATACTTCTATATAATATTATAATATATATCTATTAATTTTTCCTTAATTAATATAAATATTATATTATTAACATAGTATGAGTACATCTAATCAATATATTATTAATAATATATTATCTATATATTATATTAGTAATCTCCTTTATAATATTTTTTAGATTATTAAATATTTTATTTTTCTTTTATATTATTAGGTTTTCTCACTATGGAAGTTTGTTTTATTTATTTATTTTGTTTCTTATTTTATATTTATATTGTTGTTTTGTGGACATTATTTTTTTAAGATTTTAGACTTTGATAATGGATTTACTTTATAGACCAGAAAAGTAAGCAACAAATATGTAGTACGGATTTAACATGAGGCTAGAGAGATATGAATAGACATTATTTAAATATTTTGTATAGTTATTTTTGTTTTTAATTTTTAATGAGCAAATTTTCAACTTTGATAAGAGACGGACAACAACTTTACACATCACACTTGGTTGTGAAATGAGCATCTAGGCTAAATGAGCTGGGATTGTATATGCTCACGGTTGGACACATCACACTGAGTTGTAGAATAAAACTCTCCACTTAATGAACTAGAGTTGTATATACCCACTCTTAAATAACTGGCTTATCAAAATCCAATGAACAAACTACTTATTTTCAATTAAAAAAATAAACATACCAAACTAAAAACTACCTGGTCAAAATATAACATACAACCAGGTTCATTTAATACCAAGCTACTTATTTTCAAACATCTCTGGGTACTTCATTTTCCAGGTACTCTTGCAGGTCTGCTGCTCGTGCAACTTTTTCCGCGGGCATTGTACAAAGTACCACGCCTCTGCAAAACACAAAGTGGGTACAATGGTTTTGGTTTGGGTAAAGTGGGTGCAAATGCATAACTTCAACGCGTTTCAGTGTAATCAGCCAGAAGTTGGTCGGCAGAAAGTGTAATCACCCACATATCTTCCTTCATTCTTCACAGTTTCAGTGTAATCAGCCAGGTGTCCTTTTTCAATTAGTTCAAAGTTTTTTCTTTGACAAAAAGATATCTCCTGCTACATATATTTCTTGATTCTTCACTTACTTCAAGTGTTTTCTTGATCTAGAGATGTTTTAATTAATAATTTTATTTTTTATTTTTATGTGATTTCACTGGGTCAAAATGTTTAAGTCTTTTTCATAGTGGGATGGAGAGTGTTTCTAGCTCTAAAAATGTAACAAAATTAAATTATCTTCCATAGTAAGATGGAGAGTGTCTCTAGCTCCAAAAATGTAACAAAATAAAATTTTATGGTAGTGGCCCATGGTATGCTATGATTAATAATCTCCTTGGTAAAGTGGGGTGAGTATCTATGGTTAAAGATCTTGTTATATTGTAAGTATTATTTTGATGGTGAAATGAGAGATGATTTTTGGGCATGTGGTATTGATGAGCTATCCTCTTGATCCATGGTATGTATGATCAATAATATCCTTATGGTATGATCAATAATGGCCATGGTAAAGTGGGGGTGAATATTTGTAATTAAAAATCTTGTTATATTGGAAGTATTAAGCTTTTACGTGTTTATTAATGAAATTTAAATAGGGTAACAAAATTATTATTTTTAATTTCTATGGTAAAATGGATCTTAATTTATAGTTGTTATTTATATCTTATATATTTTAATGTGATAGAGGGTATAGATATATCTCAATAATAGCCATGGTAAAGTGGGGGTGAATATTTGTGATTAAAAATCTTGTTATATGGGAAGTATTAAGCTTGTACATGCTTATTAATGACATTTAAATAGGGTAATAAAATCATTAATTTAAATTTCTATGGTAAAATGGATCTTAATTTATAGCTGTTATTTATATCTTATATATTTTAATGTGATAGAGGGTATAGATATATCTCAAAAATAATTATAATATTTTTTCTTTTAGATTTAATAAAAAAATGTTATAAAATTAAATTCAAATAAAATATTTATAAAAATATTTTGATTGCAAGTAAAAAATGGTTTTGGCATGTTGTATTGATGAACCATGGTATTGTAACAAAGCACATTTCCAAGTTAATAATATCTATGGCAAAGTGGATTGAATATCAATGGTTAAACATATTGTTATATTTATTCAAGTTTTTATATGCTTATTAATTGAATTTAAATTTATTTACATAATCATTATTCTAATTTATAAGGTAAAATGAATCTTAATTTATTGTATGTTGTATATTTTAATGTAATATGTATATTATGTTTTTCTCTTATCAAAAAAGTTATTTGTAATTTTATTGATAAAAATGAAATTAGAATGTAACAAATTGAATTTTATTACTTTTAACTTTTTTAAAGACAATACATCTCCGGAGTGTAAAAATGTTGACAACTTTCTTACATTACACCTACAAAGCACTGTTATTCTAAGCTATAGAGGCCAACACAATGACTTTAGTGTTTAAATAATTAGTAATTTTCAAATTTAATTCATATTATAACAGTGATTGAATGTTAAATATATAAAATTGAATGATAGATTTATAACAATTTAAAATAATTTAATTATTTTTAATGATAATTAATAAATATGTCTAAGTCTCTTCCGGATAATCACTTCCGGATAATCATATATTTCTTTGGGGTCGAAAAATTTAGAACCACTGCATTAGATCACCATCTATCTAAGACCCCATAAACATTAAAATAATAAATTAAAAATAGAAATAATAATGAAAAAAGTAAAAATCCATGAAATAAAAATAAAGAAAAATTAAAATGAGCATAACAATCATTAATATATAATTTAGTTAAACTAAAGTGTTTAAAAAAAAAAACTTATATTCAAAAATCAACTTTTGAATGGTAAAAAAACTAAAATAATAATGAAAAAACTAAAAAAACGAGAAATAAGAATAAAGAGAAATGGAAATGGAAATTCACATGGATAAATATATACTTTAATAATTTTTGTTTTGTAAAAAATAAATATAATAAAAGAAATGTTCTTTATTAATTAAAAATGACAAATGAAAGAACTAAATATTAATAAATAAATATTCTCTACTAAAAAGTAAAAATATAGAGACAAACAATAATTTCTACACAAACAAATGATAGATGAAGGAAGAAAAAAAGAGAAAAGGATAAATTATTATTATTATGAAAACAAATTATATTTCCAATAAATATTATTATAAAAATGAAGGAGGGAAACATTAAAGATAAAACAAACCCAATTAAGAAAAAAAAGGTTCACCAAACCTCTATACAATGAAAGAAACAAACGAAAGACATTGACCATCAAATAAATGACGAAACCTAAGAATAAAGAGATGGGATCTAACAATTCCTAATCTTCCATCCATGATCCCTATTTAGTGTCTTAGATATTTTTTCAATCTCAATAGCCTCCTTAAAATTTCGGTGATGGAAATGATAAATCCTAGCAATGAACTGGGAATCTACTATACAAATGTGGTGTCTTGCCTGTTCAACATGCTCAACTAAAGCTTGGTCAACTCCATAAGCCATAAACTTATTGAGAACAACCCTCTCACTTTGAGGATCTATGGGCTTCCCAAGATTCCTAAGGAGGGGGCTCCCCTTAGGCTTATTTTCAACACAATAGATGGCTTGACTTATTTCTTCCTAAATATTTGGCCCATAAGCTCAAACCCCTTGTCGGTCATTCAACCTTTTGTGAAAGACTCCTCCTCTTTTGTCAATGAGTTAAAGGATATTAGATTTGAACCTAATGATATTATGATAAGTTTTAATGTAGTTTCTCTTTACACCTTTTGTGAATGACTCCTTCTCTTTTGTCAATGAGTTAAAGGATATTAGATTTGAACCTAATGATATTATGATAATTTTTAGTGTAGTTTCTCTTTACACCAATATCCCTATTGATGAGGTTCTTGAGGTAATCGATCATATCACTGATCCTAATACAACCAAGTTGGTTGAGGTTTTCCTTAACTCTATTTTTTTAGCTTCGAAGGTGAATTCTATGAACAAACATGCAATGTTTCCATGGGTTCTCTGCTCTCACCTACTGTAGCTAACCAGTTCATGGAAGATTTTGAATATAAGGCTTTGACCTCAGCTCAATTTAGGTCAAAACTTTGGAAATGGTTTATTGATGATTCCTTTATCATATGGCCTCATGATTGTGATAATTTAGATTTGTTTATGTAACATTTGAACAACCAATCTAGATCCACTAAATTCACCATGAAATCTGAGGTTAATGGTAGCCTACCCCTTCTTGATGTTCTTATCTCTAAGAAAGTAGATGTTCTTTCTCTCACCAAGTTTTTCATAAGAAAAAACACATTGAGTAATATCTTCATGTGGGAGTTCTTAACACATTAGTTACTCGAGTTTCGCTGGTATCACATGAGAGTCACCTAGAGGGTGAGTAACCCATCTTCTTAATGTTATCAAGAAGAATGACTATAACAGATCCCTAGGTATCAAGGATTTCTTAAAGGTGAGCAAAGGTCCCCAGATTAGGAAAGAACCTAGGGATTTGGTTTATAATATTCAACTTCCATTTATCCAAGGGTGATCTAAAATTAAAAATGAAAGTTTCATGAAATGATTTGTAAGCTAATTTATGTATTTTAGTTAATTGATCATGATTGCAAAAGCACACAAATTAAAATAAATTTTGCATAATTTTAATAGTTAAGGACAATAAGAACCATCAAAACACAACAAATTGATGATGAAGTTCACCCCTCTTGGGCTACGTCTTTGGGTTCAACTTCCAATGGTGGACTTTTTTTATTATGTGATCAAATTCTTAGTTACATGAACATAAAAGTCTCAATTTTCAAAAAGAACACTTCCATTGTGTCCATAATGCCCAAAACCCCTTCGTAGGCTCTTCTTAAGCTAAAAAAAGGTTAAAAAATGACGAAGTTAGGCCTCTTTTTCCAAAGTTGCTTATTAACTACTCTTCAAAAAATCATCCTTTGAAAAAACTAGCAACAAAATGGACCATGGAGTATTGGTATGGTGCTTTTTGAGCAACCCAAAGGTCTCAGGGTCGATCCACAATCCTCGACAGGCTTGGCGTTTTGTAATAAATATCAAACAAATGTTTTTAAAGGTCAAAGCCCCTTCTACCTCCCGTATTGGCACCACATATGATTGAGGAACGCAGGTGATAGGCCACTGGGCTCCCTTGCCTCACTCACAATTGTATGACATTAATATAACCTGAACTTGGGTTGCGAGTAGGGTGCCACACATCCCTCCCCTCTGAGCATTCTGTCGTGGTCACGTTCACATCAATATAACATGGGGCTGGGCTTGTCAGGCGTGGTCACATTCAAATAAATATAACTTGGGGCTGGGCCCGTTGGGTGCACCGACAACCCCAACCCTCTCCCCAAACCAATGAACCATATCACCATAAATAAAAACCACCTACCATGGTTAACAAGAAACACCTGCAACCTAGTTGGTCGCGCATCCAATGCCTGTTTAGGAGGTCATGTGTTTGATTCCTACAGAGGCTTGTTGGTTTGTCAAATAATTTTTGGCTTGATCTAGAGTGCCATGTGGCACCCTGTGATTGTGCCACATGTCACTCTGTGATCGGCCCATTCCTTAAAACCATCAACCAATAATGGTGTGCCAAGTGTCATCATGAGACTAGCCCAAATGACAGATTTCAATTGGCTCCCTCTTGACACCCATACCTACTCGGTCAGTAGATGACATCAACATGATGTCATTGTATGGATTGCCATGTGGCATCCATACACTGCACAGTCAACCCTGCAAGTTGATTTTTTAGTAGTTTGCCAAAAACTTTAGAATGTGATAACTTCCTCATACGGTGTCAAATTGAAGCAAGTCAAGCGTCGTTGGAATTAAAATAATGAGATCTATGATTTCCAACCATTTTCAGAATATTTTTAGCACTTCCATTTTTTAAGCATATTTTTGATCCCCTAGATCATTCCTCCCCACTAGAAGCTTTTGGACCACCATAGGTATATTTTTATTTAGCACGTAAGTAAGGGTACAACTCCCTCACTTTCTCGATATCTATCCAACTTGATTTGCTTGGATTGGTACCTTTAAGACCCACAAAAAGATACTCCACATTGCCTCTGTGTGAAGTTCTTATCCTCCTATCAAGAATTGAGTATTCCTACAACTCATTTAAATATTCAGGAGAAAAATATCATATAGATGGAATATGAACATTTCTTCTTGATTAGCAATCATAGGAGGCTCATACAATCACAATTTTTCCACATTCACAACATAATAAATTTGCATGTAAGGTGGAAAATCTAATAAAAAATCGTTGTTACCAAAATTTTCCAAGATTTTGAAAGGACCATATCTGATTGGCTTGCTATTGTTATCTTCACCTTGTAGTATTTCCTTACTAATCTACAACCAAACTTGATCTCCCACTTGGAAATCATGATTAACCCGATGCTTATCATGCCTTACTTTGAACTTGGCTTGGCTTTTCTCCAACTGTTCTTGTACCCTTTGGTGCACTAGCTGAATTTGTTCAATGAAGTTCTTGGCTTTCTCCACATCACTATGTCCATCTACTGAAATATCCTTACAAAAGATGAAATCCAAAGGAGACTTTGGAAAATAACCCAAACATTCTTCAAATGGAGATACTTGTGTAGATGAATGCTTGGCACGATTGTAGGCATGCTAGATGTAATGCAAATTCTCATCCCAAAATTTAGGATGCTTACTACAATATCCTTGAAGGAGATCCACATTTGTTCTGTTAACTAATTCTATCTTGTCGTTGGTTTGCGGATGAGATGATGTGCTCTTCTTTAACTCTATGTCAATGAGTTCCCATAAACTTGACCAAAACTTCCTGATTAATCGAGAATATCGGTAAAAAATAATTGAAGTAGGTAACCCAAAATGAAACCATACATTTTGGAAGAATATCTTTGTAGTTTGTTCAGTTGTAACCTATTTCTTTCATGGCATCAACACATACATTTTTCTAAAATAATACACTACAACATATAAATAATCATGAACTTTTCTATAGATTGGTAGTCCCCCAACAAAATCCATAGAAATAATCTCCCAAGGACGAGAAGAGATAGGAAGTGGAGTGTACAAACCCAATTTCCTATTACTTGGCTTGCTAGTAGCACACATAGGACATCCTTTTACATAACTTGATATAATTTCATTCATACGAGGCCAATAACAATACCTATGTAATTGAGCAACTATTTTTACTACACCAATTTGACCAACAATAAGAGAAGTATGGGATTCCTTTATAACGCTGACTCTTTCACCATGTGGAACATATAACTTGCCAAGATGATATAACAACTTGTTATGAACATGATAATCCAACTCTTCAACATGATTTCCTTGACTCAAACTTGCATAAACATCTTTAAAATATTAATCTTGAGCATATTGATCAATATAACTTTCATGCATGATTGAGTTACGCTTAAGAATAACATATGCATTAACAATATGCCTTGATAACATATCTATAACTTTGTTGTATATACCTTTCTTATACTTGATTACCAAATGAAATTGCTATAGGAATCCCATCCATCTGAAATGTTTATCTTGTTGTAGCTTGGTTTGAAATTGTAAATATTGCGAAGTTTGATGGTCACTATGAATAATCGTTTCTTTATCCATCAAATAGTGCTTCCATTTCTTGACAATTTGTACCAAAGCATACAACTCTTTATCATAAGTTGGATAGTTGATTACTGAATTGGAAAATGTTTCAGAATGATAACATATTGGCTTACCATGCAACATCAAAATTGCTCCCTTGAGTTTCAAATGGATGCTTAAGATCTGGAAGTGCTAGAATTCGTGTTGTACTCATTTCCTCTTTCAAAATGTTGAAGGCTTTTTGCATCTTTCCTCCCCGCTGAAATACCTTCTTCACACTTTCCAAAGCATGTAATGGTGCTGCAATGGATGAGAAGTTAGCGATAAATTTTCTCCATTATTGAGATGCTCCCAAAAATCTCCTAACTTTTGTTACATTTTTGGGTTTTGGCCAATTCACAATAAAATAAAATTTGCAGGGATCAATCTTGAATTTACTGCCTCCTACAATATGACCCAAATAAACAAAACAAGTTTTCCCAAAGTCACATTTAGACATCTTCAAATATAAATTTTCCATTTTCAAGACATCTAGAACTTGCTTTAGATGCTTGACATGCTCTTCACGTGTCTTACCAAAAATAAGAATATCATCTAAGTATACTATGACAAAAGCATAAAGGAATGGTCACAATACATCATTCATAACTCTCATGAATGTAGCAGGTGCATTGCAAAGCCCAAACGACATAACTAACCACTCAAAAAAACTATGTTTTTTCTTGAAAGCAGTTTCCAAATATCATCTTCAACAATCCTTACCTAATGATAACCACTTTTCAAATCTAATTTAGTAAAATAAACATTGATCTAGAAAATCATCAATGCGAGGGAGAGGATAGTGATTCTTTACCATGATCTTGTTCAAGGCTTGGAAATCCACACACATGTGCCATGTACCATATTTCTTTGGAACCCAAACAATAGGATACCCACAAGGAGATGCACTAGGTCTGATAACCCCTTTGTTAAGCAACTCTTGAATTTACTTCTTAATTTCTGCATTCTCCAAAATTAACATTCTATACATGCCAATATTTATAGGTGGTGCATCTTGTTGCAATTGAATTTCATGTTGGATTCCTCTTTTTGGAGGTAACCCTTCAGGTTCTTGAAACATTTTGTCAGAAGTGTTAACAAATTCAACCAGTTCATGCTAGAGTTTAGAATTGCATCTTGAGAAAGCTTAAGATTCAATAATATATTTACATTTAATCATCAACAACACAAAATTCTTACTAGCATTCACAAGCCTTTTCATTTGACTAGCACTTACAAGATATAAGTTCATCTTCTTGAGATGTGCTCTAACAATATACTCAACTCCATCTTTAATAACAAGATGATATTTGTTCTCATGGAGATATAATATGGCTTTTGGGTCATAAGTATGGACTCTCTAAGACAATCCCACAAATATCAAGTGGTACAATATCAAGCTCCACCTCATCTATAAAATTAGCAGTGAAAAATTTGGGTTTACATTTTCTTGTCACTTGCAATTTGGCATCATCACATACCCAACCTAAAGGGTAAGGGTTTTCATGAGGTGTGGCCTCTAAATTAAGTTTCTTGACAATTTCTTTAGAGATAACGTTGACTTGAGATCCACTATCAAATAATGTAGCACCCTTTGTATGTTTTGTAATGACCCTGATATGGAAAAGCTCACTTCTTTCTTTACCATTTTGAGATTAAATAGGCTTACTAGAAGAACTAGTACTTGCATTAGAAGCTATACTTTTCATTCCCATGGTTGTGATTTTGGTTTCATCACCTAAATTAGATCGTAGATTTTGTTGAGTTGTAGCCACATTCTTTTGTTTCACCTTGTTATTGAACTTGTTTGGTCTCAATTCTAGATGTAGTTTCCAACGATGGTCTTCATCATGGCTATCTTTTGAACAATGTTTGCAAGTAAGTTTCTCTCCCTCTTTCTTGACAGTAGCATTCTTCTTTCCTTTGCCTTTGACCTTCCCCTTTCCTTTGCCTTTAGATTTAAAATGTTTCTTGCTTGACTCTTGGGGAACTTTCTTGTCTCTTGATTCTAAATGAGTTTCCTAAACACATACTTCTTCTAGATTGTGGGATTAAACATAAGTATAATACGTCTCAAAAAACTATGTAAGTTGCCTATATATTTAAGGAGAGTATCTTGAGAGGTCAAATAAACACCCAATATTAAAGCTCCTATTCTAAATTCTTATGTGTAACTTTGGAAACTTTGACCTTTTGTTTGTCTAAATTTTTTCCAATCCATAATTGTTTTTGCATGTAAGCTAATGGATAAAATTTCCTTCTTAATGCAGCTATAAAATCATTCCAAGAAGAGATAATTTTACCACTTTTCTTCAAATCTTGTTAAGTTCTGGCCTCCCACCAAATGAGAGTTGCGCCTTCGAAGCGAAGAGAAGCAAGCTAGATCTTTGTGACATCATCATAAATCTTTTGAATCCTGCAATAGAATTTAATTTGACGAACCTAATTATCCAACTTTTCAACATTTACTTCCCCATTGTACATTGGAAATTCAAACTTGACATCAAGCTTAATCAAATGAGACTTAGCATGTCCTCTTCGAGATGTAGGAGGAGTAGGTATATGAGATGAAGGAGGTGAAGCAATAGGTGAAGATGGAGGTGTAGATGGAGGTGAAGGAGGAGGAGGAGGTGGAGGCTTGCTCCCATTACCACCATTAACATTTGGTTGATTAGAACTTTCTCCTTGCAACCTTGTTGTTCTCTCATTATACAACAATTTCACCATCTAAGTCATATAAATGAAAGCCTTTCTAAAATATTTCTCATCCTCAGACATCAACTCTTATCCTTTTCCTTCTTCATGTGCCATGACTTGTGGATTTTTTGGCCTCCTTGAGCCAATTTGAGGGTTAGCTTCTTTAGGTTCTCGTTTTCCTCTTCTCAATTTAGACATTATAAGCATTAAAAAGCCTTGCAAATTTTGTCAAACCTTCACAAAAACCTTGCCATGATACTAAATTGATCTAAAATAAAAAATGAAGGTTTCATAAAATGATTTGTAAGCTAATTTATGTATTTTAGGAAATGGATTATGATTACAAAAGCACACAAATTAAAATAATTTTTGTAGAATTTTAACAATTAAAATAGACAATAAGCAGCATCAAAACACAACAAATTGATGATAGAGTTCACCCCTCCTAGGCTACGTCTCCGGGTCCAGCTTCCAATGGTGGCCTTTTTTTATTATTTAGTCACATCAACATAAAAGTCTCAATTTGAACAAATAACACTCCCATTGTGTCCAAAATGCCAAAAACCCATGTGTAGGCTCTTCTTGGGCTCAAAAGAGTTCAAAAATGACCAAGTTAGTCCTCTTTTTCAAAGCTTTCTGTTAACTACTCCACAAAAATTGGTCCTCTACAAAAAATGGAAACAAAATTGATCGTGGCATATTGGTATGGTGCTCTGTTAGCAACCTCAAGATCTCGAGTTTAATCCACAATCCTTGACAGGCTTGGCATTTTGTGATAAATATTAAACATTTTTTTTAAAGGTCGAAGCCCCTTCGACTGCTCACGCTGGTGTTCATGTGGTGCCACATATGAGCAAGGGGCACGGGCCATAGGCCACGTGATTTCCTGGCCCCGCCCCTAGTCGTGTGGCATTAATATGAACTAGTTCTAGGGCACGTGCATGGTGCCACACACCCTGCCCCTCCAAACATTATGCCATGGTCATGCTCACATCAATATAATGTGGGGCTAGGCCTATCAGGCACGCCTGCTGTCTTGACCCTCTCCCCCAACCACCAAACCATATCACCTTAATAAACATTGCACACCATGGTTAACAAGAAACACATGTGACCTAGTTGATTGGTCATCTGTTCGTGTTTGGGAGGTCATGTGTTTGATTCTTGTAGAGGCTTGTCAATTGGTCAACCAATTTTTGGCCTCATTTAGTGTGCCACATGGCGCCCTAAGATTGGGACACATGTCAATCTATGGTTGGCCCATTCCTCAAAACCAATAACGAATAATGGTGCACCAAGTGTCATCACGAGACTGGCCTAAATGGAATATTCTGATTAGCTCCCTTCTGACACCCATACCTGCCTAGTCAAAAAATGACATCAACATGAAATCATTACATAAACTACCACATGGCATCCATACACTGCACAATGAACTCCGCAAGTTGATGTTTTAGATGTTTGCCAAAAACTTCAGAATGTGATAACTTCCTCATACAGTGTCAAAATGAGGCAATTTAAGCATCGTTGGAATCATAACAACGGTATCTACAATTTGGGGCTAGTTTCAAGAGATTTTGGGCATTTTCATTTTGAGCATATTTTTGATCTCCTAGATTAAAGAGACTACCGATAAGATTGTTCATATTCTTAGGAAACATAACATTTCTTCCACCTTTAAAACCCTTGAACATAATTCGTAGCTCCCTAAGATTAGTTAAATACCTAGTGGATATTAGAAACATGAAAGGTTTGTATTTAGTCCCATGTTCTTGTGCAATACCCTACTTTGGGGAAACTGACCATTCCATTAATCAAAGGATTCATGAGTGCTAGCTAACATAACCATGGTAGGTCATGCTCCTCAGCTTTAACTAAGCATGTTGAGAAGGAAAGACAGCACATTTGTATAGAGGATTCCCAAGTCATTGCTAAGATTGATCATTTCCATCAATGAAAGTTCAGGGAGGCTATTGAGATTGAAAAAAGTTCTAAGACACTAAATAGGGATGATGGATGGAAGATTAGCAATTGTTGGATCGCATCCCTTTATTTCTTGGTTTCGTCCTTTATTTGATGGTCCATGTCTTTCACTTGCTTCTTTCATGCTTTAGAAGTTTGGTGAACCCCTTTCTTTCTTGAATGGGTATGTTTTCTTTTTTATTGTTTCCTTCCCTCCATTTTATAGTAATTATTGTTAAAAATATAGTTTTTTTATAATAA
>APFE030726366.1:189483-206107 GCA_000404065.3 Pinus taeda | reverse complement strand
ATATATATATATGCATCTATAAATGGTTTAATATGATGGCATGTAGGTATACTTTGGAGTTTCTTTTATTGGAGTAGATTTTTTGTAAAGTTTTTTGGTTCATTTTCTGATCTAGTTTGTTGAAAGTTTTTTGGTTTATTTTCTGATCTCATTTGTTTAGAATATGAAAGCAATTCACTGAATCACAAGTTTCACTGGTGAATTCTTCACCATGTAAGTGCCCCAATTTTTTTTTTTTTTTTAAAGGTGCTAAATCCATATATATAGTACAAAAACCAATTTAAACAATATAAATGGAAATTTCACCACAAATGTTTTTACCATATTTCTATTAAGAAAAATGTTGGAATTTTTTGCTAAATTCCTTAACAAACACACAACACAAAAATGCTCTGTTTCTACTCAGAAAACTGAAAATTTCGTTTTCTGGACTTGGTGTTGCAGCAATAGGATTCGGTGTTGCAGCAACGCTGATCGTGGTGTTGCAGCAACGGGAAACTGTGTTGCAGCAACACGATTTTGACGCTAAGTCACTTTAAGAAGTTGGGCGTCAAAATCACTTATAAATTTACAGTGAGACAATTGACGCTTGGTGTAACAACAACTAAAACAAGTTGCGTCAAATCACTAATAGACTTACAGAGTAAAATCAAAGTGTTTTTGACACTTGGTGTAACAGCAACAGAAAATCAGCAATACAGTAAACTTGTATTCATGAACAGTAAACAAAAATTTATACAATAAACTTAGTTGTTACAAGAGGAACACTTCAGTTCCAAGTAAAGGATTTTCTATCTCAGAAAATCGTAGGTTCAGCACTACTGTGCATTTACAGAAGAGACACACTATGTTCTTCTAACCTTCACTCTTTTCTCTCAGAGTACAAAAAACAGAACTGTTGTTCTAAATCTCACACAGAAAACAGAACTGTTGTTCTTTTCTGCTTACACCTTCTTGCACTTGAAAACAGAACTACTGTACGTTACATTTATAGGAAAATAAAAAATCTGATTAAACAATAAACCAAGTAAAATATCTGTTGATATTTATCTTTGTATTTATTGCAGAAGGCGGTGATGCCTTTTCAGCAAAAATAAGACGGCTGTCTGCAGGGGATTTAATTTATGAATTTAATGCTCAAAAATATCAGAAGACTTTGCGGCACCGAACAATCTGAAATAACTGTTGTAAATCAAATCTTTGTTCAGCATTTATGTGATGCAGTTGGAATTAAATTCCAACGCTCCCCCTTAATTTCAACTTCTGCATACCCAGGCATTTTCTGAAATGATCAAAACCTTTCTGTGGCAATGGTTTTGTCAAGATGTCAGCTAGCTGATCCTTTGTTCTGCAGTGCTGCAAAACAATTTCACCATTGTTAACCAATTCACGTATGAAGTGAAATTTGGTATCTATGTGCTTTGTTCTTTTATGAAAAACAGAGTTTTTAAACAAAGCTATTGCTGAGCTATTGTCACAGTAAATGGTTGTGCCATTTTCCTGTTCATGACACAAGTCTCTGAGAACTCTTCTCAGCCACACTGCTTGGCATGCTGCTGCTGTTGTTGCCACATACTCTGCCTCTGCTGTTGACAAAGCCACAACTGGTTGTTTCTTGGAAGCCCATGAGATGGCTCCCGATCCCATATGAAACACATATCCTGATGTGCTTTTCCTATCATCAACACTTCCAGCCCAATGACTGTCCGTGTAACCTGTCAACATGAAACTTTCAGAAGAGGAGTATAAAATACCAAACCCCTTTGTTCCATTCACATACCTTAGAATCCTCTTGGATGCCTGCCAATGAGTGTCTTTCGGTCTTTCCATAAATCTGGAGATTAAACTCACAGCGTGCATAATGTCCAGCCTAGTTGCAGTCAAGTACATAAGGCTTCCAACTATGCTCTTGTACAATTTTGGATCAAAATCCTTGTTGCTGTCTTCTTTGGTCAATTTCAACCCCACTACAGTTGGAGTCACAGCTGTCTTACTGTTCTGCATGTTAAATCTCTTCAACGTTGCTTCTACATATTTATCTTGAGAAATGAAAACACCATTTTCACTTTGGTCTACTTCAATTCCAATAAAATATCTTAAGAAACCCAAGTCAGTCATTTCAAATTCACTTTTCATGACTGCTTTAAAATAAGCAATGAGAGAAGCATCATTGTTAGTAAAGATCAAATCATCTACATATAAAACAACAATAATAATCTTACCGTCATTCTCCTTTATGTAGAGTGTGGGTTCACCATCACACTTATCAAACCCATTCTCAATCAGATAAGCATCTATTCTGCTGTACCATGCTCTTGGAGCTTGCTTCAGCCCATAAAGAGCCTTCTTCAGTTTGCAAACTTTATGCTCTTGGCCATCAACTTCATAACTAGGAGGTTGTTCAACATAAACCTCTTCTTTTAACACTCCATTCAGGAATGCAGATTTAACATCCATTTGGTAAATCTTCCATTTGTGTTGTGCTGCAGTAGACAACACTGTTCTGACTGTTTCCATCCTTGCTACTGGTGCAAAGGTTTCATCATAGTCTTAGCCTTGTTACTTCTTGTAGCCTTTCACAACAAGTCTTGCTTTGTGCCTGTCAATCTTTCCTTCAGCATTGCTTTTTGTCTTATAGACCCACTTAACTCCAATGGCATCTTTGCCTTTAGGAAGGTCCACTAACTCCCATGTTTTACTTTTTTCAATTGCACCAATTTCTTCATTCATTGCTTCAATCCATTTATCTTCATTTACAGCATCTTCAAAATGAATTGGGTCATCAACATGACAATACAAAGCGAATAATGAATTCAGACCGGTATTGTTACTTACCTCTCCTTGTTCATAAATCTCATTCAGATTTCTGAATCTTGGTCTTCTTGGTGTGCCTGGAGTTCCATCCGAACTTGAGGGTATTTCTGATCCCTGTGGTGTGCTTGAAGAAGCACTTCCTTTACTTCTTAAGGCTGTTTGAATTCCATCTTGTGGTGTGGTTTGTTGAACTTGCTATGGTGGAGGAGGAGCCACCAAGGAATGATTATTTGTTGCTATCATTTCCTATTCTTCTTCATGAGACACAATTGTCTTCACATTCACTGTTTTTTCTAAGCTTCCATCCCAAGCTTCATCTTCAATGAACTGCACATCTCTTCTTACTATCAATTTCTTAGTGGATGGATTATAGAGTTTGTATGCTTTTAACTCATCACAATAGCCAATAAAGACACACTTCTCCCCCTTACTATCAAGATTTTTCCTTACCTGATCTGGTACATGTGCATAAGCTACACAACTGAATACTCTCATGTGAGTGACAGTTTGCTTTTGACCACTCCATGCTTCTTCTGGTATTTTGTTCATGACAACTTTAGTTGGGCATCTATTCAAGATGTAAACTACGCAAGTGACAACTTCTGCCCAATACTCATGAGGCAAGTGTTTTGCCTTCAGCATACTTCTAACCATGTCAAGAATGGTCCTATTCTTTCTTTCGGCAACACCGTTTTGCTGAGGTGTATACCTTGCGGTGAACTACTTTTGTATGCCATTCTCTCTGCAAAAACGCAGAAAGTCTTGGGAGATGTATTCTCCTCCTCTATCTGTTCTGAGCACTTTGATGTAATGTCCACACTGCTTCTCAATAAGAGTTTTGAAGTGGCAGAATTTTTCGAACACTTCACTCTTCTGTTTCAGCATATACACCCATGTCTTTCTGGTGTAATCACCAATGAAAGTTAAAACATATCTATTTCTGACAAATTATGGTACTTTCATCGGTCCACACACATCAAAGTGAACAATTTCCAAGGGTGATTTTGCCCTTATACTCTTTCCTGCTGGAAAGCTTTCTTTATGTTGCTTGCCTAAGATGCAGCCTTCACAAAGGCTGTCCGGTTTTTCAATAAACGACAATCCCTTTACCATTCCCTTTCTATGCAACAGATTCAGGCCTCCGAAATTTAGATGTCCAAATCTCAAATGCCACAACCAATTCTCATCTTTCACTTGTTCCTGAAAGACTTCTTGTGTTATAGCTGCAATAGTTCTTCCTTCCTTCAAATCTGCCCTGAGTTTGAGAGGAAACATTCTATTTCTGGTCATCTGCACCTGTGCAATGATCTTCTTACTTAGAGGTATATCTCTGATTGTACACATATCATCTTTGAAGAATACATTGTAACCTTTTTCAATGAGCTGTCCAATGCTCAAAAGATTACATTTCAGACCAGGTACATAGTATACCTCTGGCACAATCATTTGTTCTCCATTTCTTTCTCGGATACTGACTCTGCCCTTACCCTTGACAGATATCTTACTATCAGTTCCTGTTGTTACCTCAGATTTCACATTTTCATCCAGATTGGCAAACATTGCAATATTTCCAGTCATGTGATTACTATAACCTGAGTCTAAGAACCAAACATCTTCTTGTTTGTCTTGTGCAATGTTACATGTTAACATCACATTCTTTGGATTCTTATTTTCTTCATTTGCAAAATTAGCATTCTGCCTACTATTCATGTCATTTTGTTTTTTCCTACATTCATTGGCATAGTGCCCATATTTTTTACAATAATGACATTGGACTTGGGATTTTTTATACCTTTGTCCATGAGCTTGTTGTTTGCTTGAACCTTCATCTTGGTTCTGATTGCTGCTCCTTTCGCTTGTGCTTGCAGGATAATATCTGCCTCTGTTTTGGCTTCTTCCATGACCTCTGTTATTTACTCTGCCTCGACCTTTTCTTTGGCTAAAAGACATCTGAGTCTTGAATGCTTGCTCGAAAGAGGAATTTGTCCTCTACTCAGTCTGTGTTCATGAGACATAAGAGAAGCACTCAGTTCATCTACCGTGAACTGTAAGAGATCTTTTGTTTCTTCTATTTCTACCACAACAGCTTCAAAACTTGAGGGTAAACATCTCAAGATCTTCTCTACGATTCTTCTTTCTTCAAGAATTTCACCATGAGATCTTATCTGGGTTATTAAGCCAATAACCTGAGTGAAGAATGAATCTATTGTATCAGATTCCTTCATGCTGAGTGTTTCAAAGTCTCTCCTCAACATCTGCAACTTTGCAGTCTTCACCTTCTCCATGCCTTGATAAGCAGTTTTGAGAATATCCCATGCCTCTTTGGATTTTGTTTCTGCTGCAATCCGTGGAAAAACACTTTCATGTACTGATTGGAAGAGAAAAAAGAGGGCTTTGGCATCCTTCTTTTTGTCACTTTTCAACTGGTCTCTTTCTGCTACTGTCAAAGTAGCCAATGCTATTGCATCTACAGGTTCAACATAGCCAGTTTCAACCAGCTCCCATATTCCTTGAGAAACAAACAATGCTTTCATTGTTATGGACCAATAACTGCGATTTTTCCCATTAAACTGTGGCAGTTGGGAATTTGTCAAACCTGTTCCAGCATCTGCCATCTTAACTCTGTATAGGTAAAGAAGAGATACTGACTGTAAAATTAAAAACAAGAAAAAACTCTCTCTGCTGGAAAAAATATGCTCAATAAGCTTCTTACAGCTCCTACAGTGAAAAACAAACTTTGTTTTTGACTCACTGAGTGCCTAGACTAGCTCTGATACCATGTTAGAATTTTCTGTAAATTCCATAACAGACAGACAAAAAAAAAAATGCTCTGTTTTTACACTCTGTTTTTACACAGAAAATAGAAAATCACTTGTTAGAAACGGTGTTTCAGCAAAGCAGTTTGGTGTTGCAGCAACGTAGTGTGATGTTGCAGCAACGCTGTTAGAATTTCTGATAATTCACAAACAAAACTGATAATTGCATAGCGGAAATAATAAAAAAAAAACGTTTGCGGAATACAGTGTTATAGCAATGTGAAACTGGTGTAACAACAACACAATTTCGTCAGTTGTTGTTCTTGGTGTTGCAGCAACGTAATTCCGTTAGTTGTTGATCTTGGTGTTGCAGCAACGCGTTTTGACGTCAAGTTACTCTTTGACTTACGGTGTAACGGAAACGTGCAACGGTTGACGTCAAGTCACTTTTTGACACTTGGTGTAACGGCAACATGCAACGATTGACGTCAAATCACTTTTAGACTTACGGTGTAATAGCAACGTGATTTTGACACTTGGTGTAACAACAACAGTAAACAAGCTAAACAGTAAACTTGTATTCATAAACAGTAAACAAGTTGATACAAATTTGTCTTTCTCTTGACAGAGGGATAAAAACAGGAACACTTCAGTTCCAGAAACCAATTTTCTCTATCTCAGAAAATCGCAGGTTCAACACTGCTGTGCGTTTATAGAAGAGGCTCACACTTGTTCTTCTAACCTTCTCTCTTAAAAAAAACAGAACTGTTGTTCATTACATTTATAGGAAAAAACATATCTGAGTTTAAACAATAAAATAATCAAAATATCTTCTAACGCTTATCTGCGTATTAAATGCAGCAAGCGGTGATGCCTTTATGAAGAAATCAAGTCGGCGGTTGCAGGGAAATTCAATTCTAAGAATTTAATGAAAATTAATGTGCAAAATATCAGGAGTGACTTTGCGGCTTCGAACAACCTGAAATATCTACGGAAATTAGATTTTTGTCCAGCTGTTATTGTTGCAGTTGGAATTAAATTCCAACATTATTGTTCTCACATTCTTTATTTTATCTTTGTTTTGAAGTTTTTTTACAGGGAAAGGCGATGAATGACCTTTTCAAAGACTTTCTCGGCGATAGTATTTTCAACGTTGATGGGAAGTTGTGGAGACATCAGAGGAAGTTAGCTAGTCACAGATTCTCCACCAAAGTGTTGAAAGATTTCAACAGTGTTGTTTTTCGGGAGACTACAGTGAAACTTTCCAGAACTCTAATGGAAGCTTGCAGAACAAACCAAACATTAGAGATGCAGGCATATTGCATCCTTCACATAGTTCATACGTTGCGATTAATTTTTATAATTTCAATTGCATTTGCTGTTCTCTCTTAGGTTAATACTGGCAATTGACAATTGTTATTTATAAATGTGAATAGGGTCTCCTGCTGAGAGCAACAATGGATTGCATCTGCAAACTGAGCTTTGGGGTGGATATTAACAGCTCATCAAATACCAATTACATCGGAGAAGAGCCATCTCTTGCAATTGCTTTTGATACCTCAATTACTGCTATTCTGGTTCGTTTCTTTGGTGTTACTTAAGCTAAAAAGATACTTCAATATTCTGTCAGAGGCCACCCTGAAGACTAGCATTAAAACGCTGGACGACTTTATCTCGAAGGTCATTCAACGAAGAAAACAAGAAATTTCTCTACAGAATAACTATGTAAGGGAAGATACACAACAACCTTGGTCTTCATTTGGAACTTGTCTTTTAATATTTTTACTGTAATTTTAACATTATAACTCAAAACCTCGTTTCTCTGTAATTCCCTTCAAATATATTTGCAGGTGAAACCAGATCTATTGTCTCGTTTTATCGCCTTAATTGAGGAGAAATCAGAGAAATACTCTGACATGTATCTACGAGATATTTTGCTGAGTTTGATGTTAGATGGCCGGGACACGACTTCAGTTGCCCTTTGTTGGTTCTTTCATTTGCTTTGCAAGAATTCGGGTGTTGAAGAAAAACTTCTTCAAGAAATTCGTGACGTGGTCAAGGAGAATGAAAATAAATGTGTGAACATTGAAGAATCTATTATTATGTTTTCTCAAAGTCTGACACACACAAAATTGAACAAGATGCACTATCTTCATGTAGCTTTATCGGAGACCTTACGATTATATCCACCTGTTCCCATGCTAAGACACTTTTGTTTCTTTCTTCGGGCAACAATCTTCTGACTGAATATCGTCCATGTATCTGGTTAGCCTTGTTTCTCCTCTTGTTAGCATGTAGTGGAATTATGGTAAAATACTCTATCATATTTCTTCACATTTGTAAGCTTCGCTAACCACTATTTCTCTATGACTTGTCTTGTGGAAAAGCTTGATTTGAATATGGATAATTATCCCGAGATTAGAGGTTGCAGAATTCAGTATACCTGTTTTCCATTTTGTGTTAATGTAGGATGGAATGGAAGTAGCTTCGGACGATATCCTTCCCGATGGATTCAAAGTCAAGAAAGGTGATATGGTCTACTATGTCCCTTACTCTATGGGAAGGATGACATACCTTTGGGGTAGTGATGCTGAGGTGTTTAGGCCTAAGAGATGGCTTCACAACGGGATTTTCTAGCCCCAATCACCATTGAAATTTACTTCATTTCACGTAAGTAAATTTAATTAACTATCTTGACATTTAGTTATCAGGTCAGAAAAGGGCCTCTCACAATGCGTTGAAATTGTTAACCTGTATACTTTGGTTGTAGGCTGGACCTCGTATTTGTCTCGGGAAGGATTTTTCATATATGTAGATGAAGATTGTTGCTGCTGTGCTTTTACGTTTCTTCAAATTTGAAGCTGTTGAAGGAGTGGAAGTGAAATATCATCTCTCAATGACACTCCGTATCACTGGGAGTGTTTTAAATCTGCATGTTAAGCCTAGATGAGATTGCCGAGAAGAGTTTCTCATCACAGTAAGGCACACTGCACACTGAAGGCTTTCATCAAGTGTACACATATTTTTCCGCAAGAAAAAACCCTTTCCTTTCATTAATTAAAATAAAAAGAGAGTACATAGTTTATATAGTAAAAGTTCTTCTACTACTTCTCTAATCTCTAGTGACTTTATATATATTGTTTATGTCCCAAAGTTCAGATTTGTCAATTTAAGTAGAAATATAACCTTACAAAAAATTTCTCGCTATCAGATGCAAGTGCTTTATATAAAAAAAAAAAAAAAAAAAAAAAACATAGACTGATAGCAAAAATATACTAAGACTGATTTTGTCCATTTTATCATGTGGTCTCTTCCTTCCGGTAAATCCTATGAGTGGATGATTTATCCAATATCAATCTGAGTACCCTGTTCATACGCAAAAAATTGTATATTGCCGGGATCCTTGGCGATTCCCCTTTTTGAGAGGAGGTACGCAAAAAATTGTATATTGCCGGGATCCTTGGCGATTCCCCTTTTTGAGAGGAGGTCCGTAATTTGATTGTATATGTGACCAAAAGAAGCTTACAAGACAATTCTCCGCATCCAGTTAGCAAGGATAGGAGGATTAAAAAAGTGTAGTCATTTACCGAGTCCATGATGCCCTTCGTGTAATAATCGAGTCCTAACCATTTTGTGCCTGTGAGAACCTAACTGGATAGGAGGATTAAAAAAGTCTAGTGATTTACCGAGTCCATGATGCCCTTCGTGTCACAATTGAGTCTTAACCATTTTGTGCTTGTGAGAACTCCCCAAAGAGCAATGATTTCAGCCCGGTTGTTCGTCTCGTGTCCCCTCTCCTATCAGAAATGGAAATATTTGAGTCGCTTTGGGATGATGACAGCCCCACAACCACATTTCTAGTGTTGATAGGCTCCATCCAAATATCCCACAGATAAGTCAATCCAGTGTCTCAGAGAGTGATCTTTCATAGTGACTTTTCTTTTACAGTCAACCATGTTTCCAAAAAGAGGGCCACTGCATTGATGACTACCTCCCATACCACTGTAATTTTATGGTCAAAGGTGAGATCATTCCGACATCACCAAATGAACCAAATGATATATAATGATAAGGATCAATGTTGTTTCCTAGAATTGATCCAGAAAGCGAGGTAAGTTTTGAGAGAGTGAGAAGCCGGATAATGGATCATGCCTAATTTGTACAAAACACCATCCCAGACCGCCACAATGAATGGGCAATTCAATAAGACGTGATCCACATCTTCCTCTCCCCAATTGCATATCATGCAGATTCCACGACAATTAAAGCCCTTTTTTAGAACGTTATTCCACGCAAGGCTGTAATCATGGATCACCAACCATCCAAAGCATATGAGTCTTAGGGGAATCGTACATTTGCAAGTTCCCTGATACCACAGGGAGTAATCAAAATCGTTCATGGTCCATGAAATGGTGTGATAAACCTCTTTTACTATCAGTTGTCCCTTCTTTTGTTTTCCTGCCCAAATCATTTTATTGGGTTAATCATAGAGAAAGATGTCTGATGCACATAATTGGGAAGTGTACTTTTCCCATTCAATGACGAAATCCCCTTGTAGTCCTAGTTCATCTGCCTTCTTCCAAGTCTGTCCCAAATGGTGAATCTAAAAATTCTATTGGATCTATTGTAATTTGAATATGCTGAGATTACGTAGAGAATTGATCAAGGGGGCAGACAGTGTGTGGCTCCCATCGAAACCTGAGAGGGAATCCAACCCGATCTCGATGGTGGAGCCATTTCCAACTTCCCATCTCAGGAAGGACAACAACCAGCGGAGATTGTTCCTCATACATCTTCAGACAAAAGATGTGTAGATTCGAGTCATTTCTCCTCCTCTGAGCCATAGATGAAAAGGTAGATCATACATATATTTTTTCCTTATGATGTGTGACCAGATGCCATCATCAGCCATAGCCCTCCAACAATTTTTAGTGATCAAAGCCATATTGAAGTTGTGAGCGTCAAGGATACCCGAGACACCATCCTTGATCGGCGTGGTGATAGCTTTCCATTGTACTAGATGGATTTTTTCCTCTTTTAGGACTCCAGACCACATGAGCCAAGCCATAATGGATTCAATCTTGTGGATGACCGCCATAGGAAATTGGAAAATATGCATCCAATATACTACAAGGTTTTGAAAGACGGATTTAATCAGTATAAGTCTTCCACCCATCGATAGCCACCGATGCTTCCACCTACATAATGTGTTTTCAAATAGGAAAATAAGCAATTCCAAGTCTTGTACAAGGTATTTGTTAGGATTAATACACAAATCAATATATACAAAACCAAGCGCAAGGGGGGAGGACACAATGTTAAAAAGGCTGCAAATCACCCTGATTACGGTCTCTTCACCCTTTCCATGGAGAAGGTAGGATTTAGTATTATTAATGTCAAGTCCTGAGATTACACTGAAAGTGCTCATGAGACTGTGAACACAGGGCCATTCATCGAATTTAGCTGCTCCCTCGAACAAGAGATCATCCACAAACATTAAGTGAGTGATTGGGTTGTGTGAGGAGGTGTCAATGTTAAGAATATGACCTCATTCCCTAGTGTTCTCCATCAATAAACTCAAGAAATACATGACAAGGAGGAAAAGTAACGGGGATAGGTCACAACCTTGTCGCAACTCTCTAGAGGCCCAAAAGAGCCGAGACAATAAGCCATTGATCATTACCGCAAAATTAGCAGTGGTGATGCAAGCCATAATCCACCAGATGTTATGTGGGCTAAGTCCAATTTTAATTAGCACCATCCTTAAGAAGTCCCAATCCACGCTATCAAATTCCTTGTGTAGGTCAACTTTGAGCAAATAGGCCTATAGATTCTTTGTCTTAATTGAATGCACGAGCTTCTGGGTGAGGCCAATGGCGTCCTGGATCAGGCGTCCCTCAAGAAACTTGAACTATTCGAGAGAAATGTGCTTGGACAGGAACCTCTTAGTCCTACTGGCAATGATTTTATAAATCATAGACTTGTAGACAAAGTTATAGAATGAGATACGATGAACATGTGGTAGTTAAATTTGACAAAATGGAGTGGTCTAATAGGGTAAATCCAGGCAACATGGGTCACCACTAAGGAGATTCCATGTGGAGATGATGACTTCAGCATGACATAATCTCGGAGGATGGAACATCGGAGGTTGGGATTTCATAACCTATTATTGAATCCTTTTGAAAAAGTTTCGATCTGATTAAAGGCGCTCTGATGAGACATGCACATGGTTGTGGGAGACCCAAAGGACCAAGGGCACAGATCAGGGATAGCACCTAAGTGCTATGAATAATTTCAGAGCTCAAAGTTTTGTAACTCTTGTGCAAATGTTTTATAGAAAATTTCTGATGCAATAAAGGGGCTCTAATGTGTTGGTTCATGGTCAAGGGGACTAATAAAACCAAGAGTGTAGAGCGAGACTGCTACCTAAGTACTATGGAGAAGATTAGAGGTTGAGGATTTCATAACTTCCGTTTAAATGAACATTGAATAAAGTTAGGATGGAGGGAGCTCTGATGTATGATAGGCACATGGTTTTGAGAAGTATAAAGAATCAAGGGTGGAAGAGAAAATAAAAAGGGAGATAGGCCCTTGGTAGGATCTAAAGGCCTTAGCACCTAGAATCTTAGCTGCTTGTCATACCATCCAGTCCCATGGAGGAAAAACATCAAATGGCCAAGTGAAAGGAGCTTGGAACCTCGCGACCTCATAACATCACTTGAATAAAAGTTACAATATATGAGGGCTTTGATATTGCAGCACCTAAGGGCTATACCGATGGTCATAGATAACAATCATATGAGAAAGAAAATGATAAGGAGGCTAAGAACTAAGGAGATAAAGGCATCAAAATTGTGAGATTTCGTAAGATCTTTTTAATAAGAAGTTACAAAATGAAAAATATATAATATTGTTGTACAAAGGTATATGAAGGAATATGAGGATGAATGAGTCATCAACAAGGACCATGAGCATGCATGAGAGTTTTTCATAGAAGTAACAACGATTGTCAAAGATCATTGGTTCAAGGAAATGAGGATCACCATTCACATGGAAGAGTGTTGGGATGCCTTAAATTAAATAAAGAATCAAAAAGCCATGCCTAAGTACATTCAAGCTCTATGAAGTCATGAATAATCACAAAGAGCCTCAGGGATAGGAGACTTGTTCACAGAGATAACATTTCTTGGTTGAAGTGTGCAGGTGGACAAAGGATTAATTCTCAGTATAGACAAACACTGAGGTGCCCATTCTCAATAGTTATTGTAGTAGCAGTGGCCAAGTCAGATGCAAAAACAGGACGAAGAACCATGCAAAGGTACACTCGGGCAGTGTGGAAATAAGCAGCAGAGGCAACATTGAGTTGTGCAATAGGGGATCAAAATCAGTGATTACCATCGAGCAAAGTGGGGAAATGCAACATTGTTGAGATAGTTATGTAAAGAGCTATGTGTTGATTACGCACTGGTGTATTTGAGAATAAGTGAGCATGTTACGCTATGAAAGACTGAGAGTTCCTAAGCATAAGAAAGAGACCCTGAGAGAGAGCCAGTGGTGCTGTGTGAAAGGCTGAAGGTGCTTATGCAGAGGAAGAAGGCTGAGAAGTGTGTGATGATGTGTATAATGCATAGAGAGTAGAGAGAAGTATGATTTTGTGGTGGTGACAATAGGCTATTGCACAGTGAGAAGAGTGAACAGAGACATAGTGTTGCGTGGCCCAAGGGCTGAATAGAACAGAGATGATATCAGGCAGAGTGGTTGCCAACAATAATGAATGTTGAGTTCCTATTTGAGTGTCGGTTGGAGCTTGCATACAAGGAGTTGGTGCTTCCATCTCTAGTGGGTGCTTGAGAAGTCTTGGGGGTTGGTTCCTCCTACAAGTTGGTGCTTGCATAAATCCAAGGAGTTGTAATGTCATGCTTGTAACAAATCAATGAATTTGGTGCTTCACATGGTGTTTTTGGTATGCTGGACAAGTGTCTACAAATGGAGCAAGTTGGTGCTTCCTGCCAGTGGGTGCTAGAAAACAATCAAAGGGATTTGGTGCTTCCTATTAGTGGTGCCTCACAAAAAACAATTGATGTAATAGAGTATGTGCTATTATTTTATATCAATAAAAACAACAACCTTTGGTGGTTTTTCCTAAAAGGGTTTCCATGTAAAACCTCCATGTTCATGTGTTTGTTGCTCATGATGTGTATATGTGTGTTGTGATATGGCTGTTGTTATGGTTGTTAATGGTTTCTCAGATATAATGGATGCCAAATTTGAATGAAAAAATATAAATTGACATAAATTTAAAATTAACCTTAATACAGATTCCACCCCTCTCTCACCAACTAAATTTGAAAAGAAAGATATAAAATAGGTGTTTATAAAAATATAAGTAATAAGACTATTTGATATAATTTCTTTGTATATAACTATTAGTTTTATAATAAATTATTATCTTCACACTACTCCATGATTTCACTTTAGTTATTATTATATAAGTATTATTTATTTTTTAATTATTAATATTCCAAATTCTTTTAAAATAAAATATAATGGGTTACTTTCTTTTTATTGTACCTATCATATTGAGAATTTATTATTATTGTTCTAGGTGTTGTTTTAGATCAATTAAAAAAACATTTTTGATCTTATCAAGTGTGTGGCAATTTTGTATAATATTTCAATTCTCTTTTTTTAGTTTTGTTATAAATGAAAATCCTTTTCAAATATACGGAAATAAAATCAACTTTAAGAATTCAAATATTTATATTATTATTAGGTAAATAACTAACATTTTAACTTACTTTCATATATAATTAGGACTTACTTTCATATATAATTAGGACGCGTTTTTTTTCACTCTTCAAGATAGAGTTAATGTGTGTGATTTCATATATATAATTAATATAGATCTATAGATCATCATAATGGATCAAATCTCTAAAGTCTCAAATCTATTTTTGAGGGTAAACCTTAAGAAAATATTGTACCTAAAGAGATTGTATTCCTCTCCTAAAATAATAGATTGGTAGCTAAGAGAAACATGTAAGTTTCTTAATAATATTATTTATATTAAATTCTTATTTCTATATATAGAAATTTCTATTTTTAAATTTATCAAAAACTAAGACATTTTTTATTAATAAATTTTTGTCTTAAATTATTTAATGTTATTTAATTTAGTAAAATGGATCTGAGTTTATAGTTATTGTTTATATTTCTTATATATTGACATCTTTATATATGAAAAATTATATGTAAATATGATATTTATTAATTTTTTTTTATTTTTTATTGAGTGGATAACTTCCTCATAACTTAATATGGGAGATATATTGTCCCATACCATTACATTGATAGAAATAAAATAATATATTCACTAAAAAAATAAAAATATTAATAACAAAAAAAACATTTCAATATCAAACATAAATATTAATACAAAAACATTATACAATATTGAATTAGATAAATAAAATAGTACAATATCCACTACATATAACGTAAATTTATATCAACTTTATTTCAATTCGGATGGTAAAGAAAATATTTGATGTTAACTATCTATATATCATATAATAACAATAAAAAATAAATAGTTTCTTATGGTTAAAACATTTTATTGGTGAGTTTTTTAAACTGAAGGAGATGTTTGAACTCATTTTATGTTAATCAAGGACTTGATACATGGCATACATGCAGACACATATATAACATCAATATAGATTCATCTTAACTCTGGATCTTCCAAGCCTTAAGACAGATCAAAGCTCTCAACATTTACACACACACATACACATAAATAATTGTACAAAGAGGTGCACTTTATAATCTTTTGTCAAAAGATGTGTAATTCCTTTTCTTTCCCAAAAAAAATCAAAAAAATCTTTATTATATGTACTTTTACATATTAGTATGTGAGAGATCTGTAATTCTTTTGCTATTCAAATTCGAGTTAATTTGTGTGTAGGTGTTTGTATATATATATATATATATATATATAGGTTGAGACGGTTGAGAAGATCTGTAAAGCTTCAAACCAATTTTTGAGTGCAAAATTTGAAAAAAAGTTTGCATGTTGAGAGATTTTATTTGTCTCATATATTAATAGATTAGTAGTCAAGATGGATCCATGATATTTATGTTGTAAGGAATTTCCATTTGATAAGAAATCCCCCAACTTCCACTCTACACTGGTCTGCACTGTCAGATTGAATGTTAGACAATTGAAAAATATTGTGTGGTCTAATTGATATAGTTTCAACTGTTTTAGATTGATACAATTACTAGACATCATAGTTACCAAGTTCGTCCGTATTGATGAAAATAATACGTTAATTCCCCATTTCGATTCGCTACAGCGATTAATTCGGTAAATTCCACGGTACTGTGCAATATTTTTGTGAAATCCCACCGCTCCCGTTAGTTGTCTCCTGCTTCGTCCTGCTTCGTCCCTTTGTTTCGCACCCGAACATGAATACCTACTTTGTTTTGTTTTATTGAACAATGCCCGTTACACCTATTACACAAGGCATATGGTAAATAGATCTAGAAGCTTGAGATATACACATCCACATGGTTGAATAAATAAATATGAACTTTTTAAATCAAGGGATTTTGAAACATGGTTTATGGTGTTGCACGTATGTAAATTTAAAAATATTGATTTACTTTTTTTATTTATTTTGTTAAAAAATAAAATTTATATTTATTTCATTAAATTAAAATCTTATTTTTCAATAGTTGAATTAGTGGAAATATGTCATTGAACTTACCTTTTAATTGTTGAATAGGAATCGGTAAGGTAAATTTTTATTACAGCTTTGCTTTGTTGATCCATTGGAAAAATACAAGTTTTGATCTATGCAACGTTGGTGAAAATAATACACGGGAAAAAAGAAGTTTGGAACTAGGCAACCTTATTGGAAAATTGACATAATGTAGAGAAAGGCAAAGCTAATGCTAAGATCAATTACCTTTTATAAAATTTCATATATATATAAATCGTCTTTTTTTTAAATTTTCTTCTAAGAAGAAATACCAACTTGCTTAATTCA
>APFE030726366.1:146313-184158 GCA_000404065.3 Pinus taeda | reverse complement strand
CTTTGTAGTCTCATTTGATGTCTCAAACATTAAATCTCCTTCAACCTCGTCACCATCCCCTTCAAGGATTTATCCTTTGATCAAGTTCACCTCTATGAAATGCTTCCTCACACTCAGTAGCTTTGAGTTACTCCTTCAACCTGTGTCTCATATTATGTCCGTGCTTCTTGGCCCATAATCTTTCAATAGGCCACTTAACCCTTTTCTTAAGATTCCACCCATACCTTTGGTTCTCCCCATCTTGTTGTGGGAACTTTGTAAGAACATCCAACCATGATTTTATCTCAACGAGTTCCCTCTCGTATTCTTCATCCTCTCGTATTCTTCATCACTCATTTTTATTTTCTATGGATTCCCTATAAATTATTCAAATGACTGTCAATAATCATATTCATCTTCTCCTCTTCGTCTATGAGATTTAGAATACCTACCATGAAATAAACAAAATATTTACAGTAACAGGTCTCCTTGCTACTACACAAACCTCATCAAGCTTCTCCTCTAATCTCAGACTATTGGAATTATTGGTCCCCTCCTATGGAGCCTTTTTCAAACACTCCTTTCTCTTCAAGTTTTTGTAGTCACTCTTTTTCCTCCATCATAGTTACGCTATTTGTCAGAATTCATTGGACACAATTCTCATATCATTTACTACCATAATTTGCAAACACATTTGAGCAAATTCTCCTGCTATGATACCACTTTTATGCAGGAAAAAACACATATCCTGCCAAATACATCTTTGTTTATTTAACCTTTGAATGATATTGTTTCACTGTACAATAATTATATATCAAAAACACATTAGGTATACGCATGACTACTTCAACTCTTTAATAGTTTGGCACTCCTAAACAAACTTTCAATTACCAATTAAATGGTCTAATGGTCATCCGCTACTTATGTTCACAATTCAACTTCCTTCCTATGTTCAATATATATTCCCTTTACAATTCCATCGACCTTTCTCACGCAGTGACTGGAATCCACGCTCCAAGCAATATCCTAATAATAATTGTATGCTTGTTAGCCTTGAACATGAGGTGTCCCACCCAAACTTCACCAGATTAGATTCTGATATTTATATTAGTGAACAATCTCCAATCATGCCCCTGATTCAAATGTGATTCAATGGTTCAACGCACTATCTCGCATTCATTTATGTCTGCTTTAGAGATTTATTTTCCCGTTCTATAAGGGGTAAGTTCCACGGTCTCAAATAAAGCACAAGAGTGCTTATGTCGGTTGGCACATGCAACATTAACTCCTCACATCCATCTACATGTAGGTTGAATCCTCGCGTCAAACTCACAGTGTTTTTCATGCAGTGTCATCTCCTCTCACTGCTTCACACCGTCTACATGCAATGAGTTCATGTTTTCCAAATTTATAAGTGGAACGTAAGCTTGTCCCTCCATCCATCAGTCCTTGAGATGTTCATGATCTCATTTTGTTTCACGTTGGAGTTCAGGTTCTGTTCGTCATTTTCTAGACTTTAAATCACTCAAGAAATAAACTAAAAAAATTAACACAATGATTGACATCCATGTAAACATTGAATCTTCATCCACAATCTATCACATCAAATCGATCATACACAAATATTCTCAACACTGAAATCCATATTCTAATTATAATAATTTACGAAATTAAATAATGATACAAGAGCCATGGCAAGCCAAGTAACCCTTATAATGGCCTCATTATAGATTCCTTGGCCCCTTTCATGCTCGTAGGCTTACACTAATAAATAAAAAGTTACTTTTAGGAAAGTCTAAAATTACTCCATGATTTTTCTATTTACCATAATTTATTTCCTAATTCTCTCATGCCTCAAAAGGCAGATTCTGTTTCTAAAATATGATCTATTTTATTTTATCTCTATCCATAATTGTTTTAGAAATTAAAATTATTATGATATGGAAATAAAATTACTTTTCCATGTTGAAACTCGCTTTGTCTCAAAAAACTTGATGAGTTGGAAGCTCTAATGCTCCTACATCAGACTCTCAAGGTAGAAAATTTTCATGGTATCATGACCACCCTTTGTTGCTGACATCCTCCTAGATCCCATACATAATTATGCTTCTGATCATCCATCTCATTATATTGTCTTCCTTATGCACGTGGTTCTTGAATTCCACCATAATTCCACTCTTGCTTTTTTTATTGCAATACATTTTTCTTCACCATGATTCTGCTCACCATTTCAAGTGAAACTTTTCTGGCCAAGAAAGTGATCAAAACAAAAGTATACAACCAAAAAAAATACTTTCAACCTCATCCCATGCTTTTAGAGTTGCTTTCTCTGTCTCACTTCAATCTGTTGATTGAGATCTGTCTCGATGTTTCCAACAAACTCTTCCTCCTTTGACTTTGTTGCATCCTTATTCACATCAACTTTTACAAGTTGTTCACCCTCGGTTTCTATTCCACTTGAATCAATTTGAAAATTTATAATCACTTCTTCCATATATGAATGCACACAATCAATGCGAAGACAAAAATTTGTATCTGCCTTTGGCTCATCATTCCTTATTAGCATCCAATTCAAGTATTTATCCCCCTCTCTACAGAGAATAAAATTTGAAATTTGTTCTCCTCTATCTTCCTCTTTCTTCATGAAAATTTGAAAATATTGTCCATCATAAGGAATAACACTTGCAACCATAAATGAATCATCAGAAAAAAAAAAAAAGTAAGGTTTTGTAGCTTCATTTGATCTCCATCAACCTCATCAACATCCTCTTTAAGGATTTCTCCTTGCTGAAGTTCGCCTCTATGAACTGCCTCCCCACACTCAGTAGCTTTTATTTCTTCCTTCAACCTGTGTCTCAGCTTCTGTTTATGCTTCTTAGCCCATAATATTTCAATAGGCCACTTAACCCTTTTCCTAAGATTCCACCGATACGTTTGGTTCTACCCATTCTAGCGTAGCAACTCTGTAAGCACATTCAACCATGCTTTTATCTCAATGAGTTCCCTCTCATATTATCCATCACTAATTTTCCTTATGCCCTCTGCTTTTTCATCTCTATGGATTCCCTTTGAATTCTTCAAATTACTGTCCATAGTCATATTCATATTATCCTCTTCATGTATGATATTTATACTACCCACTATGAATTACAAATAACCTTTACAGTAACAGTAACAGTTCTCCTTCTTGCTACACACACCTCACCAAGCTTCCGCTCTGATATCATACTATTGGCATTCTTGGTCCCCTCCTCTGAAACATTTTTCGAGCACTCCTTGCTCTTCAAGTTTTTTTACTCACTCTTTTTCCTCCATCACAGTTGTGATATGTGTTAGAATTCCTTTGCCACAATTCTCATATCATTTACTGTTACAATTTGCAAACACATTTGAGAAAATTCTCATGCTCTGATACCACTTTGATGTAGGAAAATCCACTTATCCTAACAAATGCACCTTTGTTTAATTAGCCTTGGAATGATATTGTTTCATTGTACAATAATTATATCTCAAAAACACATCAAGTATACACATGACTACTTTAACGCTTTAATGGTTTAACACTTCTAAACAAACTTTCAATGACCAATTAAATGGTTTGATGGTCCTACGCTACTTATGTTCATGATTGAACTTGCTTCCTATGTTAAATATATATTCAATTTACAATGCCATCAACCTTTATCATGTAGTGTCTGAAATCCACACTCCACCCAATCTCCTAATGATAATTGTATGCTTTATAGGCTTGACCAAGAGGTGTCAGGTCCAAACTTGACCACATTAGAATTAAATTTTTATATTAGTGACCAATATCCAATCATGCCCTTCATTCAAATGTGATTCAATGGTTCAATGCACTATCTCGCATTCATTTCTATCTACTTCAGATATTTCTTTTCTCGTCTATAAGGGATAAGGGATAAGTTCCACTATCTAAAATAAAGCACAAAAGTGCTCACATCGACCAGCACATGCAGTGTTAAATCCTCACGCCTATCTACATGTAGCGTTGAATCCTCACATTGAACTCACGATGGTTGTCATGCAGTGCCATCTCCTATCATTTCCTCACACTGTTTGCATGCAATGAGTTCATGTTTTCGGTGGAACATAAGCTTGTCCTTCCATCCATCGACCCTTCTTGTGATGTTCATGATCTCATTTTGTTTCATGTTGGAGTTTAGGTTCTGTTCATAATTGTCTAGATTGCAAATCACTCAAGAAATAAAATAAAAACATTAACACAATGATTCACATCCATGCAGACATTTAATGTCCATCACACTCAAACACATCAAATCAATCATACATAAATATTTTGAACACTGAAAAATCCATATGCTAATTCTAATAATTTAGGAAATTCAATAATGATACAAGAACCATGGAAAGACCGATATGATGGCCTAATTATACATTTCTTTGCCTCTTCATACCCGTAGGCTTAGAATAATAAATAACAATTATTTTAAAGCAAACTGGCTTTTTATGAAAGCCTAAAATCACTCCATGATTTTTCTAAATCTACCATAATTTATATCCTAAATCTTGCATGACTCAAAAGGCAGAGTCTCTCGCTAAAATATTATTATTATTATTATTTTATTTTTTTTAATCTCAATCCATAATTATTTTAGATATTAAAAGTATTTACAATGAGGAAATAAAATTCCTTTTCCATGTTGAAACCCTCTTTGCCTCAAAGAGCTTGATGACTTGGAAGCTCTAATGCTCTTGCATCAACAGTGAAGGGAGTTTCCATATGTGGATGATTTCAATGCTATTATAGAGTTAACCCTATTATACGACGATAAACAAATCAACTTAGGTGACCAAGTAACACCTGCCCAAATGCAATGTAGACCTATTGGGTTTTAAAATTGTAGCGATGTCGAGGACATCCAGGAAACATTCAAGAACCTAAAAGTCGTAACGCAAGTAAGTTTAACTGTTTTTTAGTCCATATGTCTCTTAATGATGAAATAATGATTTATATGTTGTCCAATTGAAATGTATACTATGAACCTATTAATTAAAACCACATTATCAGGTTATGGCAGATCCTAACGCTCGTTGCAACAAGTATCTGCACTACTATGTTATAATCCTTAACTCATATCATATCAACTTATTTATTATTTTTCATTAAGAATCTGTTAAATAATTTCACAATAACAATATGAATCGCTACGTTGTGCTAGATGTTAATTACACATTTCCTTGATTGTGAGAAAGGTGTGATATGGTTGTGTTTCTTTCTTTTACCTCTACATCAACATCTACATATGAAATCGTGCAACAATAATGTTAAAGTGGATGAACATATTTTTGTTTCTTTTTCCTACAATATTAGAAACTTTTATGGAGGATATCATTTCCTATGAACATCCAAGAGTGGGTGCACACAAGATGGATTTGATATTGTTGAAGGTTGACAACCCTATCAACTTCCGACAGTCCATCCGCGTATCAAAACCATAGAAAAATTGAGTACCAGGTATTTTTTAGATACTAATGAACTGAGACTACCTCTCTACTTATCTTTTCAACATCAAGTATGAAAATCAAGAGAATCAAAAGGGTAAAGAAAATGGAGCATCAACTGAGAAGCGGAAAAAATTCAAGAAAATAGCAGATTATTATTATTATAATTATTAACCCTTTATAACAGGTACCTTGTAAGTTGGATGCAATTGGATATTGTGGTATCATACCCATTTTTTTTTTTGGTTAAGCAAATGTGCATGTAAATGTAAAGAGATGCCGAGGACATCCAGGAAACATTCAAGAACCAAAAATTAGTAACGCTAGTATGTTTAATTGTTTTTTAGTCCATATCTCTCTTAATGATGAAATAATGATTTATATGTTGTCCAATTGAAATGGATGCTATGAACTTGTTAATAAATCCACAGTATCATGTTATGAGAGATCTTGATGCTCGTTGCAGTAAGTATCTGCACTAGTATTTTATAATCCTTAACTCATATCATATCAACTTCTTTATTATTTTGCATTAAGGATTTGTGAAATAATTTCATAATAAGAATATGAATTGGTATGATGCGCTGAAGGTTAATTACACATTTCATTTGATTGTGAGAAAGGTGTGATATGGTTGTGTTTCTTTCTTTTACCTCTACATCAACATCTATAGATCAAATCATGCAGCCGTAATGTTAAAGTGGATGAACATATTTTTGTTTCTTTGTCCTACAATATTAGAAAATTTTAGGGAGAGCTTGTTTCCTAAGAACATCCAAGAGTGGGTACACACAAGATGACTTTGACATTGTTTAAGGTTGAAAACCCTATCAACTTCAGATGTTCCATCCATGTATCAAAGTCGCTGGAAAAATTGAGTATAAGATATTTTGCAGATACTAATGAACTAGGACTACCTCTCTCTACTTATCTTTTCAACATCAAGTATGAAAAATAAGAGAATCAAAAGGGTAAAGAAAATGGAGCATCAAATGAGAAGCGGAAAAAATTCAAGATAATAGTAGGTTATTATTATTATTATTATTATTAACCCTTTATAATAGGTGCCTTGTAGGTTGCATGCAGTTGGATATTGTGGTATCATACCCATTGTTTTTGTTGGTTAAGAAAATGTTCATGTAAATGTAAAGAGATGTCGAGGACATCCAAGAAACATTCAAGAACTGAAAATTAGTAACGCTAGTAGGTTTAATTGTTTTTTAGTCCATATGTCTCTTAATGACGAAATAATGATTTATATGTTATCTAATTGAAATGTATACTATGAACCTGTTAATAAATCCACATTATCAGGTTATGAGAGATCCTGACGCTCGTTGCAGTAAGTATCTGCACTAGTATGTTATAATCCTTAACTCGTCTCATATCAACTTCTTTATTATTTTCCATTAATAATATGTTAAATAACTTCACAATAACAATATGAATCACTATGATGCATTGGAGGTTAATTGCACATTTCCTTGATTGTGACAAAGGTGTTATATGGTTGTGTTTCTTTCGTTTACCTCTACATCAACATCTATAGATGAAATCATGCAGCTGTAATGTTAAAGTGGATGAACATATTTTAGTTTCTTTGTCCCACAATATTAGAAAATTTTAGGGAGGAGATCGTTTCCTATGAACATCCAAGAGTGGGCGCACACAAGATGCCTTTGACATTGATCAAGATTGAAAACCCTATCTACTTCTGATGTTCCATCCATGTATCAAAACCGTGGGAAAATTTGAGTACCATATATTTTGCAGATACTAATGAACTGGGACTGCCTCTCTCTACTTATCTTTTCAACATCAATTATGAAAATCAAGAGAATCAAAAGGGAAAATAAAATGGAGCATCAACTGAGAAGTGGAAAAAATTCAAGAAAATGGCATATTATTATTATTATTATAATTATTAACCCTTTATGACAGGTGTCTTGTAGGTTGGATGCAGTTGCCTATTATGGTATCATACCCATTTTTTTTGTTGGCTAAATAAATGTGCATGTAAATGTAAAGAGATGTGTACATAAAACTTGTTGTAAATTTTTTATGCTCATGTATATAACAATAAGGATGGTGTTCCTAAGGGGGTGGGTTCTATCGCAATCCTTTTTGGTTTTCCCCTCATGTAAATGATTTCTAGTGTAAATGTAATTAATTATGAGGTCATAGATTTAGATTTGGGATGAGGAACCACTTGGGAATGGCCTGAGAAGTAGCCAAAATATTGAATGTTGTAATTAAAAATCTCACCCACTTCCTTATTGTATTTTACAAATAATTATGTTGGCATATGAACACCTAGAAGAAAAGGATGTGTTGTTGGCATTGTTGTGTTGGCATTGATGTCAATAAGGTCATGGTCGGGTCATACTTTTCATATACATGTGTGATGCATGTTTACTTGGTGGTCTTATTCATTGGCATTGATGTATTGACGGTGAGATGGTTGTGTTGCCATTGATGTCAACTCTTGAGGTCATGCACTTATGTCAACCTCATGATGATGTAGATTGATGGACCATGGTGTGTGTTAGTATGTGTTGGCATTAATAGAGCTTCAGGGTAGCTTGATGGTCTTGGAGGAGTTTGAATGTGTTTTCATGTGCATTGATGTACATATGATCATGATTATGGTGTGGCTACAACTAGAGGATGTTGCTACAAATATCTACATGTCATAGAGGTTGTTCATGGAACACTAGTTGCATTGTCAACTAGGTCTTCATTAATTCTTCATGTCTATGCCTACAAGGATGACTTGTTGTAGAAATGTGACAGCTTGATGATGGTGCTATATATATTTTCAGGTTTGTTTAGATGGGTTCCATCTTATTCAAAAGTCTGATGGAGGGTGGAGGACTTGTTGGAACACTTGTAAATGTTGTTTGTTGGCGCTTATAGTTCAACTTGGCAGTGACACTTGAGAGGCATGTTTGGTCTACTGGCAAAGGTGTCAAAGGTCATGTCAGAGGTCTGGGGGCTAGTACAAATGCTGGAGAAGAGGATGGAACATATGGCAGAGGACTTGAGATGAAGTATTGATGTTTTCCCTTAATTTTATCCATAGTTTCATGCACATATGCCTATGGGATCAACATAAAACCCATAATCGCATGGATATAAGCTCAAGGGAGTGGTTGATGGGCCTCCAAATTGGACATAAGTTAAGGCTCATATGACCATATTTAAACAAATTAAACGTATCTTTTTTGCATTATATTACATATTTTTAACTTTAATAAATTCATTATGATGGTTTAGAGATAATTTTATTTTTGTGCCTAATATTATTTAATTTTGTAGAATATCTGGCAGATTATGAATATTTTGAGGAGAATATAATCTACGTAATTGCTCCTTACTATAGGAGGATCAAGATTAGATGATAAGTTAACAAAATATCATGAAATTATTGACAAATTCTTGAGCTCCAGTTATTAAGAAAATCTAGGAACATGTTCCCCGTCATTTAATGCAAATTTCAAGTGTTGGGAACCAAATCCACTATTTCAGGTATTTTGGAGGCAAAATATTCCTCCTTTAAATGAGAATACTTCCCCATAAATTTGTGTAAGTACCAATTTAATTTTTCCTCTAGAGGAATGTATTTCTTAGTCTTCTTGAGGAGAAAATATGTTCTTTAGTGGCTCTACTTTCATTTCTAAAGCATGGTTTCCTTCATAGGTATCTAAGTTTTATTTGGCTTGACCATTCTAGGATCCTCAAATCCCTATTGTATAATTTCTTTTTCCTTTGAATGTCTTTTTCACTTGCATCTCTTATTTTTTGTATTTACTATTTATGTTTCTTTTGTTGCAGATTAGATTGGTTAAATAATTGAAGTGAGTTTTTTTCATATTATTTACAGAATCAAAATCATGATGCATCCTTAGAAAATCTTTGAAAATTCATCTTCTTCATTGAGCTACTTGGATTAGGTTATTAGCTCATGAATCTAGAATGTCTAGAAGTCCCTTGTAGCAGAATAGTAGTATATTATGCTATTTTTTAGAACATGTTAATCAAATTCATTTGAGTATATTTCACTTGTATTGGGTCATAAGAACATTCACTTTAATAAAAAATTTACCCCATAGTATTTTCACTTGATTAGAGTAGGATTTGGTAGGTTAACTAGCTCACTAGTTCTTGAATTTCTGGTTTTTAGTGTAGTAATTGTCTGGTATTTTTTAGCACATTTTAACAGGGGTATTTTGGAGTGATGACACTTGGAATATAGTCCTAAGAAAACCTAATTAATAAAAAAAATCCTATCCCATTTACATTTGATTAATGTGGGCATTCAAAAAGTTTTCTCCTCCTATAGCACCTCCTGTAGCATGTGTAAACTTAACCATATTTTCTCTGAAAGATTTATTTTTATCTCTTAGGCTTGAATAATGACCCCTTGGATCTGAAACCATGATTTAGTAAGACCAAAATGCCTCTTAATCCTCGCCTCTTCTCCATTTCAATTCACCTCTGCAGTTTGGATTAATGGATAGATTCATGACTTGAAGAGCATAATGATCATTTTCATGATTACTTGATGAAGCACCTTGTGAACCCTATTGACAAAATCGATCTTGAATGTAGTGATTGAAAAATGATTTCATTTTTTTGCATACATCTTAATATATGGTTTAAATTTCCAACATTTATATTTATTTTGTATAGACTAGGCTTCCTTTTGATGTACCATTCACACTTTGCAAATAAGTTAATGTTTACATTTCTACAAATAGGATTAACATTTGCATTCATGTAAGGTAGAATAGCCTTTCCTTTTTGCAAAACTAACTAGGATTTCCTCTCTAAAAAAGTAATTAGTTTTCCTTTATTCAAATAGAGTAACATTTCCATTCCTACAATTATTTTATGCTTGGATTTCATGGAATTCACTTCATTGCATCATATCAACGAAAGGAAGACACATTGCATGCTACACATACAGTGTCAATGCCTCTTAAGTTTGCACGAACCCTGGGTTGATAATTTTAGTTGGTAGCCTTGGGATTTGTTGCATTGTTGTTGCAATACTGAAGCTCATCAGTGGTTATAGCCCTAGTCATGTTCACACCATGTTAAGGGAGTGACTGAGGGGTTTCACAACATTTTCTCCACATTCCTTGCATTTTTTAGAAGGAAATTAACTTGGAAATTTTGAGAGGCTACAATAATTAGTGAAAAGGGTCACAAATGGCTTGGAAAAGTTCTATCATGATGTGAATGCATTTAGTGCACTAGTAGTGACCTTAGTGGATTGATTTGGTCCAATTTGTGCACCTTTGATCCTAGCCCCAAGCCCAATTTCATCGTACATATTTTATATACTTGATCTTCGAGCTAAGGAATGATTGATGATGGTAGTGTGTAAGTGAGAAGGTTGCAGAGAAGTAATGCATATGTCATACCTGGTGGAGAGCATAAATGTGTCATTATACAAGTGTTTTATTGCTGCATAATGAGCAAATTTGAATCATGATTCAATATAGTTCATATTTGGAGCTACTGCTGTAAATATTAGTTGGAGAAGTTTTTGTATTTTGTTTGAGTGTATGTTGGTGATCATCTCACACTTTTTTTGCAGGAGCTGGTGATGCATTTATCACGTAGCCATGTGTCGTATGATGTTATTTGTATTATGCAATATTCTATTATTATGATGATCTAATTGTATTCATATTTGTGTGCCCACAACATTTTCTATTTTTTAGAGCACACTTCTTCTAGTGTTCATGTTTTGTTTGAAGATGAGATCTTACTGCTGAGGGCATGTATGTAGAGTTGAAATCTAGTTGAGAATAGTGCCTTGGAATATAGTTTGAAAAAAGATGAAAGGAGGTCTACATGGTGATGAGGAGCAATGACTTCATGGAGGTGGAGCAGTGATATCGAAGCTTCAATGAAAGGAAGAAGTTTCTCTATCCAATGATGGTTGGATAGTCTAATGGTAGTTGGGCGAGGATCGATTAATCATGGTGGATTTCAATGAATGGTGGTTCATATATCTGTAGAGAACAATGAATTTCAAGATGATTAGTAGTATCAAGTCACGTAACTAATTGAAGTTGGAATTTGTATATGAGGTCGAGTATCCATGTTGATGGGAGTCAACACACTATGTAAAATATCAATTGCTTGACATAATAGAAATTTAGAGAAGAGCATCAACAACAAGGGTGGTATTTCTCCCAGAAGGGTTTCCACAAGAAATATTGTGTCTCATGGTGTATGATGTGATTTTGTGTGTTGTTCATCATTTATGTTACTTAGATGGTTTATGATTTAGTTGTCTATATGTTTATATTCATGGATAATATAATAAGTTGTTGGTACATGTTTGTGTGATTCAGTGAGTGAAGTTAATTAAGGAAAAAATTGTATACAAGTCACACTATTGATTCAACACCCCCCAGTGGTGCTCAGAAGGTTTCCAATATGTGGCATTTCTGTAGGGATGGGGGGAAATTGGTCAACATGCAATGGAAAGGGAATGGGAAAAAAGAGGGCACCCTTGTTAAGAAAGATTATTATTCAATCATGAATTTGAGCATTTGAGTAAAATAGACTTCCAGAGATGGGAAGAGCAAGGTAAGATACACTTAGAAGCACATGAATAACTCCCATGCTTAGGGATTTGTTGTAGATAGAAGAACCATGCAATAGAAATGTGATATAGCATTGGAAGAGACTCAATGTATTCTCAAGCTTAGGAGCCAACTGACGAGTATTGGAAAAGTAAAAACTATGGTGACTTTAAGGTAGGGTGGTAGTGGACTCTGGATTCTTGCATAGCAGGTGGACACACTGGTCACCCTATTACTTCTCTTGGTTTTCATAAGTGGAGACTCTTGGGTGGACTCTGGATTCTCGTGAAAGCTATTAAGTGGATGTGTAGTGTGTTGCAGACTCCCGCTAGATTGCAAGTGGAGACATTATATGCTCTAGATTCCTTTAGTTTAGTCGAGTGGACACATCAAGCTCTAGATCGATGTAAGTGATTGTTGGGTGGAGATGTTTTGTACTCTAGGATCCCACTAGATTGTAGGTGGAGGCACAGTGTGCTCTAGATTCCCATGTGTTATGATTGACTGGCATGCACATCCCTTGAGTGGTTTATTCCAAAGGCTCTGAATCTAGTTAGGGGGTGGTCATCTACAAGAAAGGATTGCAGTGTAGGTGGCCTATAGTTGGGAGGGGAGTTGAAGTCCCTTTCTCAATTTTCAATCATATAGTGACTATGATAAGTCATTTACCTATGTAGTTATGCATATTTATGGAATATTAATGAGGAACGCTATGATTCTATGGTAATGGATATATAAATATATCTAATGAGGATGTTTATTAATATGTGTGTATAAAATGGTTTGTGTAGGACTGTCATGTATATAGGGGACTGTACATCCCTTTATGGCTACCATAATTTTGAATAGAAAGCTATTTGTATGTTCATGTTTGGATATAATATTGCCAACTTATTATGGTTGCATGCAATGTCCATTAAATATTATGTGTGGATAATTTGAACAAGTGTAGCATAAAGTATGATGAAGGCTTGTAGATTATACTATGAGGGATGGTTTAATGACTTCCATGGTACTATTGTGGTGTGTGTATGTAGATCCACATATTTTATATCATGGTAGAGTTGTAGCCTCCATGACTTAAAGCTAGTGATTTTTTTTGTAAAAGGACATGTTGAGCTATTCACGACCATGTGAGGCCTTGGTATATATGTTGGATATTGTCTAATATTGTAGCTTTGCATTATAAGTGTTGCGGATGTTCAGGTATGGTCATTGAAACCTACAAGACTTCAAAAGTGGCTTGTAGAGAGTAAGATTGCAATCAAGTCAAGAAAGTGCTAAAGAACTTCAAAGGAGAATCATGATAAGCATAGGAGTCACATTAAAAAATAAGGAAAGGAAAATTCTTGTCATCCGCTAGAGAATATTTATGTCCCACCATACTAGGGATACAAGGAGGTTACTATGAGAAGAAGGCATTGTCGATGGAGGTCACATAATGGGAAACTTTACATAATATTCCATAATTTTACTATCATGGATTGAAGGTGCGATGGTTAGGTATCATAATTTTCATAGAAGTCTAGATTAGGGTGGGACTCAAGATCTATGTCGAAGTGTCACTTTCTAGGATTGCAATGTGACTAGGATGATGTCACCTTGAAACCACCACAGACCATGGGACCATAAGGTAGAGTTTTTGGTGTAATTTTGTAGCGGGTTGTTGAAGTGACTAAACCCACAAAATTAACAATAGTTGCTAAACGAAGAATGCTTCAATTACACAGGAACTTTCAAAGTGCACTGTGGAGGTCAAAGTGGTATGCACCCAAGTAGAGAGGTCGTGAACTAATATAGAGTGCAAGACATCAAATGTCCCATCCTTTGACATGAATATTAGTGTCATGCCACAAGATTTTGGAATATAATACACCTAAGAAACAAGGCATTATATTGCAAGGGTGTTATGGCATGATGATGTGGTAGGAACAATTTTGGCCATGAAAAATGTGGTAGGACCATGTGGCAAACCTTGGTAATGTGGTAGGGGTTAAGGAGCTCAGACTCCAATTGGGCATAAATTTCAATCTAGAATTTGGATTGGGATACAATTTATATCATTAGAAAGCACTCAACGAGATGAACATGATGGTGTAGGACAAAGTTGATTCTGATGCATTTGGAAAAGTAGAAATTTTGTAACCCAATATCTATGAAGAGATAATGGAGGTTATTTTAATTAAAAGTAACACCTCCAATTCTTCCAGGATTATTCTAAGTGGGTGGGAGGGAGAATTATGGTCTATGAGAAAAAAGACTTCCTAGGGTTGGTGCCCCTATATTAGACTCCCCAAGTTGATTTTTTTCATGAAATACTAGTCATGTGCCTTGATTCATTTGTCCTCTAGGATCTCATACTTTATGGTTTGATATCCACATGGTTGTATAATTTTTTCTATTATTGTCTCCACTTTTCCAGGATCCCATGTTTTGCTTTGTTCTTGCCTTCTTGTTTTGCTAGTGCAATCCCTTTTAGCCAACCACATTATCTTGTTGGTTGTATACTTTTATCCATTTCTATACCATTTCCTATGTACGTAATTCATCAACTTCCTTAATTCCTCAATCTTGATGTCTAGCTCATATCATTGTTGAACCAAATTACCGAATTAGAACAACATTTTCAAAAAATGTGTGGCTTCAACCATCACCTGTTCTCTTCCATAACCTTGTTTCTTTCACTCATTATCAACATTTTTTGAAAATAATTTGCCCCATATTTTCTATAAAGAAGGAGGCTACTACAATAATCTCCATTCCTGTCCTTGGCACAATAAGAAAACCTATTCTTTGCAGGATGTTGTTTATTTTCCAAAACAAGCTTCTGATCCATATTCCTTTGCTAAAAATGAAATAATATATATTTTTTTAGATAGACTTGTCTCATTTTTCTCCTTTTCTCCTTCTCTTTACAACATTTCCTATATTTCTTCCACAATCTCGATAGTGTTTACACCATAAATTTATTAGAAAATGCTTAGATGCTTTTAGCATCACATACTTCTCATGCTCTTTGATTTCATTCATTATGTAGTCCTCTTTTGTCTTGTTACAATCCAATTAGTGTTCATATTGTAATTCCTTTCCATATTGTGACAACATGGTGTTCAAACATTGTTCCTTCTCCTTTATGGATTTATCCTTGGAATGTAATCCTTCATCCTTGCTTCCTTTTGTAACAATTTTTAGTTGTTCTTCTTCACTTTCTGAATGGTTGCTCTTATTTGTTGTCATGGTTTCCCTTGTGAATTGTTTATAGGGCTTCCTTCGATTACTCACAAGGACTACTTTACCCTTGTTTCAACTTTTCAGAAATAACTCGTATTCCTTATTCTTCCTTTATGCTACCTCTAGATGAGGTTTTTGCTAAATTCCTTTTCTTCTGGTCTTCTTGGAGAAAACCTATATTCTCTTCTACCTTTTGGACAACTGGTCCATGCTTCTTCCCACTCAACACATATTCACAGCCATTCAAGAAAATTCATCTTCTAAGGGTAAATCCATTACCTTAGCATCTACAATTTTCTTCCTCTCATGTTTATCGAGATACATATTCCATTTTTTATCACAAGTTTGTTGTCCTTTCCTTTATTTGTTGAATTCTCCTCGATTTATATCTTAAATACAATTATACCTTATCTTCTTTATTTATGACAACTTTTAATGGATACCCTTCATCTTTAGTATGGATAAAATCCAATTCGTTCACATTTGTTGGGATAACAATACTTGTAAGTTGTTTGCAGGGCTAATTGCTCAAATTTATATCTACTTTCCTTTTCTTCTAAGAAGTAATTCCTACACCTTTTCCTTTCCTTTAGATAGTATGTTCAAGTTCTTGACCTACAAATATTGAATTCACATACATCTTATTAGTTTTAAAATCAGGAGGCCATCTATCTTCTTATGTTGCCTTCATCACCAATTCCTCTCATCGTATATGGTCCTTCTTCTAGTTTACTTTATGAGACAATGTTGCCTCATCTTTCAGTATGAAATATTATTTATTCTATCCCCCTCTAATACTTTGGAAAATAATTCCTTCATTCCCCTTTATTCTCATGACATATCTAGGTGATTATCCTTCTTTTCCATTCTTATGACTTGCAACTATACACAAAGCATCAATCTTCAAATCATAAAGCCTTCTTTCTCCATTTGCGTCCTCTACCATCATAACTTTTATCAACAACTTATTATATTGGATTAGAATCTTCTTATAGTCCATGAGACTCAGTCAATATTTCATTAGCATCATCCTCCCCATTTTCTCCATGGAATACTCACCACTTTGGCTCACAATTGTGAACTTCCCACTCTCCATATTGAGTTGTTGTGAGTTCTTCAATTTTCAATTGAGCGCTAAACATGTTCCCTAGATTTCTCATTATCTTCCTCCATATAGCTATCTAAAAGGCCATTTGATCTTACATTTTATATCCCATCCACACCTATGTTCTTCCTTCTTCCTCTCTTGTAAAAACATGTTTATCACATTGAGTCTCTCTTTTAACTCAGTCATCTCTCTGTCAAACTCATCATTTATCAATTTCCTTCTCATGGTTCCATTCTCTTTGAAATATTTCTATATTATTTTGTGGCCTTCAACTAAACCGTTAACATGACTATCAGTAGCCATCTCCTTCTCCTTCCCTATTGGATCCTCCATGTTGGCTATGAAATGAAAACAAGCCTCCATAGACACATCACAAATATTTTCTCCTCTAGCTTGGCATTTCAGTATCACAAGTTCACCTACTCTAGAACCTCTTGAGCTTCCTCTACTCCTCTGGTTATTTCACCCTTCTCACCTCTTAAGAACTTCACTTGTTCTCTTCACCTTTCTTTGAGGACTTCCTCTATCCTCTTCACTTTCCAACCTCAACTGAAACAACTTCTCTCTCTATCTGTAGCCTTTGTATTGTAAGGATTCTTTGCCATGATCCTTAAGAACATAACCTTTTCTCTGTAATATATCTCCTAACTGTAGCCAATGCCACCATATCTTCTTCCACTTTTATTACCTCTGCAATTTTTAACTTGTTGCTAAAATTAAAATAAACCTAAAAGACTAGATTACCTGCCACGCATCAATCAATATTGAGAGTTCAAAATCTCATGCATTCTTTGATACTTCCGTCTCTGCTTCTTAGCTAGTTTTCCATAAATTTGGCTCCAAATCCTCTATCTTTTTTCTTAATCTTTGTGTCTCGATCCATCCCTACATTCCTACTTAGTTTCCCTTGCCTAAAATTCTTCTCATGATTCTCTTCCCCTAACTCTTTGTTATTCCTCTATCACTATATATTATTGGTCTTCTCTCTTTCTGTCTCTTCTTCTTCACGATAAATATTCTTAATCTCTACTAATTAGCTCTCTCTCTCCGACACAAGTAGCTAATTCAAATATCTTAACTTGCTATAGTTTCTCTCTAGTCACCTATTTTATCTCTTGATTCCCAAATACCATCGCTTTTCTCTAATACCACTTGATGCAACCAACTTCATTATTCTTTTGACTTGTCGAGGTTGTTCCTTGACCTCTAGTCTAACATCGCAGGATGTCCCTGCATAGGATTCACAAACATCTAACTCTTGTTTTCTATAGTTGATCATAGGGCCTTAATCCACGTCATTGTGGTCTCAGGACTAGGTACCCTTATTCCATAAGCAATGGCCAGAAGTAGGTGAACAGATCCATGATCCAAACATGGTGTAAGTATCTATTGATGTGGGCCCTCCATTTAATGGTTGTGATCCATAGGTAAAAATCTATGATGGAGGTGAATTGCAGGAGATGAGGGGTCATTCACACTTGTATTTCTTGCTCAAGGTTCCCTTCTATAAATCAGAAAAATGGTGATTTGGTGGAGGAAATCAATGATTGACATTGATTGTGGGGGGGTGGGCTCCCCTTGTGACATAACCAAAGAGGTGGGGGGTCCACACTCATAGTTTCTCTTCTCCTTCAGAACTTTTACCTAAAACAATAAACTTGTTGTAAACTAACAAGGATTTCCACCTCAAACTTTCCAACAGTATCCCTGTTATGCCATTCTTGGCTCTTCGATTGGGGTTTGATCAAAGTAGCTCCCCATTTCGTGTTTGAACTTCAAATGTTGGTTTCTCCCTACACACTCAAATTTATGTCAATTCATTGAACCTCCCATAGGTTTGACTCAATGATAGGCTAGTTAAACAAAATGCCACCAAACATGCACATATGACTCAATAATTCATGGTCAATATTGATTTAGGCACACTGAGTTTAATATTTAAATTCCCCCACCGCCCCCCCCCCCACTAGGTTTGTTATTCCAGATGCTGAACTTGATAATTTTATCCATGCAGATTATGGTATTATTCTATTTTTCTACACAAAGACAGTCACACACCTTACACAATGCATCAAAACATGCTTGAGAAGAGAAAATGAATAGAAGGAATAATTGGACAAAAAATCAAATTCAATTATAATTCATAAAGATGTATTTACAAAGGATTTACACTAGTTTTCTACTAGCTCTAATGCCCCTTTCTCAGGCTACCTCCCTCTAAGCTCGTTGAGTTTTACTCTCTAGTTATTCTTACTCTAATCTTCAAGGCCTATGCTAATATGCTATGCACAAACATATATATAACTACTAGTCATAATATATTTTATCAAAATGAATATTATTGTGTACATATTTCTATACTCCTAAAACCTTCCTAACATCTCACCTTGACATTTGTCATTTTTACAAAGGCCCAATTGGGAAAAATACCAAACCATTAAAATAACCTTAAAATCTAATAGTCCAATTTTTTTCTATAATTAGGACACATGTAATTACATCAAAATCCCAATATTTATAATTTATACAAATTAGACTAAATGGAAATTGCTTTCCCTCTAGAAATTTCATGACCCCCTTTTGGGTCTAAGCAAAAATGGATTTCTTAGGGTTGATGTTCTAGCATCAATAAGTAGAAAAAATGGATTTATATAGGAACCCTATAACGTTTCCAATTTTTCATAGAACATTTTATGAGTGAAACATAATTGGAAGGGTAGGAAGAAAAATCCAAACTAAGCCTCCTCGAATTTATTCAAATGAGCATTAAATTGTACCTTGCCATTTTTATATAAAGTTCCTTTGAACCACAATGCAAATAAGATCAAAGAGGCTTTTTAGTGTCATCACTAGAAGTAATATCCTCACATTCCATTCCCTAGCTAGAATCATGCAACAAAAAGAGTAATATAAAATGCTAATGAAGATCTTGTTCATCCATTTCCTTATGAATTCCATAGTCATGCATTTGTTGGTGAAACAAAGAACTAGAGTAGAATCCTCCATAATTTGGATGTGAGGGATTTCCTCTTGAATATTATAGTTAATACCATATCCTATTATATTGGATTAGGAAGTGACATGTGAAGTGTCCATATCAAGCTCAACATGAGATGATTCAAAAAAGGAATGACTTATGTCCTCTCGTAGCAATAAAAATATGGTGCCTCATAAAATGGGTTCAGGTTCAAGGAGAGATCTTGGATATTCCCTTAAACTAACCTCATATAATGATTCACTTTCAAAAGGTGGTGAGGATGGGGGTTCAATGGAGATTTTTTGCAACACTCAAATATGTATAAATGATGGGGTCCTCTAAGTAATCCACAATCTCTTCTTCCATGGCCTAGGTTACCTTGCTAATGTAGTTGCCATGAAAAATGAAGTGGATAGTGAGGTGGAATCACCTCAAAATTTTCCAACCACTAGATAGGTAAATAGGCCCCAGGAGATGTAAAAACCTTATTTCTTCACCAAAAAATTACTAATAAATTATGTGAGAAGACCAACATTTTAATACAAATATAATATAAAGTAGTGCTACCATATAAATTAAATAGCTAGTAAATATCTATAGGTATCAATCCATAATAGACATCAAAACACTTAGTTCATGATTATTATTATTATTATTATTATTCATGATAAAAAGAATTAGTATATATGCTAAACATATATACATTAAAAAAAACAAAATTCTTAACAATAAGGATTCACCCCCACTTTATTATGAAGATTCTTAATTTGTAAGTAGGCTTTGTTACAGTGTCATCGGACAATAGCACGAATTATCAATACCACATGCCCAAAAACCCATAACTCATTTCATATGACACTTCTTCATAATATGCTATTTTTTTAATTAATCAATTTAATAAAAATGGTAAAATAGAACATGACTACTTTAGAGAAATATCTCAATATTTGATTTGTAAATAGTACTAAAATTATTCCAGAATATTTTGTGGCGGTAAATTCCTAATATCCACCTAATGATTACTAATAATAAAATTAAAATTCATGAATCTCTTTTCCGAAATAAACATGCCTATTGAAATAATAATTTTTATTTTTATCTTGTGTAATTATTAATTAGAAAATAATATATGTGTGATTAAATGTTTATTCAATATTTATATTAATCAATTCTTAAATTATAATGTTTATTGTCCTCTGAGATAATTCTAGGTTAATTGATCATGCCAGAGCCTCTAAAATGTTTTGTTGTTTAAGTTTTTTTGGATGACCAATGTTATGAGCAGTTAAAGACAAGTGCTCAAACTTTAATAATGTTGAATATAATGAAAGGGTTGTTTGGTTGTCTCTAAACAGTTAATTGATTTTTAATTGAATGAATAACAAGGTTGATAAAGATTATAACTCACTAAATATTCAAACTGAGTATTTAGCTAATTATAAAACTTAGTGCATCTAAACAATGTTTACAACCCAAACAAAATGTATTTAATTCAATGAAGATTGGTGTGACAATTTTTAAATGTAGACGAATTTATAATAACATATAGTTTTATAAACTAATCTCTAATATTGATTATAACTTCACTGGGGATTTAAGATAAACTGATATTTAGTTTAATCTTACCCAAGGTTCTCAATTAAACTTAAATACATGAAGAATAACATAATGAAATGAAAACATGAGAAAGACTCACAAGGAGACAAACTATTTGAGGCAAATCTAGAATCCTTTCATTAATTCGAAGAAAATCTCCAGTTTGATTACAATTCTTCTTTGAAAATATCATCCAAGGGTTCAACCCCTAATAACTCGATTAAGGAGTTATTTATACAAAAACAATTGATTTTCTAGAACTTCTTTAACAAATTATAAATAGTATACAAATATAGGAATCCAAAAACTGTTGAGCTTCTAGTAGTGTCTTCAAGGAATTTTTTGATGATCTAGCCCCAAAATGTGTTGCCTCGCTATCTGTCAGTTGGCAGTCAAAGTTACTCAATGATTTCACACAAGTGATCCCATCTATCTTCACTTGGGATAGAAAGATTAATTAACTTTCTATAGACCTCATCCACCTCGGTATACTTTTCAAAAGCAAGCTTATTGACATAGATATGTTTAATTTCATGCTTACCATTAAATCAAAGTTTAAGCTCTCTACAAAAGCCTTCCCTGTAATATGACCTTTGATACCTGCAAATTTAGTTTTATCAGTTGCAATTGTATAAAGATTTTGGCAATATTCCTCCAAACTCATCAATCTATCATTTGGTGCTACTTCTCCTGGAAATCCTCTTTGATTAAGCAAGTTGAACTTAAGATGAAATATTTGGACAATAGTTCTCAAAGTCTAGCACTTTGTTTCCAACTGAGTCATAAGATTCTTCTTCTGCAAAACTTTCTTAATCTCTAAAATGGTTTTTGTTTTTTTTGCAATCTGAATCTCTTCTAATTTAGCTCTGGTTTTTGAATTCATCACTTTAATCATATTTGTGGCCTCCTCTGGGTTTTGTTTAAGTGTTGCTCTGACCTCTTCAATAGCTGTCTGACATCTAGTAATAAGTTCTTCCTATTAAAAAATTATTTGTATGGAGGGACAAACTTTAGTTATAACTTGATTTATATCTGCCCAAATGTTTTCCTTGGCTTGGGCCAAGGTCTACGCCATTAGAGACTCATTTTCCAACTCTTGAATCTTCTTGGTCAGTTGGTGAGTCTTCTGCATCTCTTCTACATAAAGAGTGTCATTCTTTATTTTTTGTGCCTCCATATTTTTGAATTTCTACTAAATTTTTTCATTTTCCTATCTCTGGAGAGACAATTCCTGTATGACTTTGCTTAGATGTTGTTGATATAGAATCTTCTGTTGCTGATATTGATTCCCCCCACTATCCTTGCCACTGTTATGGGTGTAGGTGTGATTTGAGCTATGGCCACTTGTGTAGACTCTTCCTTTTCCTTAAGCAAGTTTTCTATGTGTTGCTCCATCATATTTATTTCAATATTCTGCTCAATGATTAGTTTGAGCATTTCTTCTTTGTGTTTCTCTCTTTCTTCTATCTCCTTGATTTGAGGATCCTCTGTAGAAGGTAATTTGAGTTGTTTCCTTAGTGTTGTCATGTCTGCATTATTTTTCTTGATGATGTCCTCTACAGCTTTAACATCAGGGAGATCATACCCAATCTTGATCACTAAATATTCTAAAGATTTGACCCTATTATCCTTTTCCAAGGAGGATATATTCTTTATCTTCAATTGTGACCGCACATTTGAAAGAGTTGTTCTTAACTTTAACAGTGCCATGGCAGTGTTAGTCATGGTGGAGAAAAGCATCTCGCTAGACTGTCTATGCATATCCATTTGGTTAATATGATGTATTTGATTTGCATCAAAAGAAAATATGGTTTTCTTATAGTCTGAAGATGTCTTTGGAAAAGGCACTTGTGCCTGTAATAATTCCATTTTCATCCTTCCCTTTTCACCGTCAAATGTTGTCAACAATCTATGTTGCGGAGAAGATGTTTGCTTCCAGAATTGAGCAGAGACATTGGCCTTAAGAGATTCATTATTTTTCTTAATTTCGAGAAAATTAGTGAAAATATTTGCTTTCTCTTTTCACTTACTCCTATTGATTGTGTAATATTCAATAGATTTTGTGAAGTTGAAGAGGAGGATGGAGTATTAAGGACATTTTCCTTTGATCCTGTAGAAAAATGTGAATCATCCAAGTTAATAATGGTTGGCTCTTTCTGACCCTGAATAGTGGTATCTTTAGGATCAATCTTCTATTTCTTTTGATAAATGATAAACTCTTTTGCACTCTTTTCTAAAGACGATGATTATTCTCTTGGCCTCTTTTCCTATTTGCTTTGAGAAATGAGAGTCTGGAGGGTAGAAGGAGGTAGAATTTTCTCTTCTGCTTCCTGAAGTGTGTTCTCCTCCCATTATTCTTGATTCTTGTATTTCTCAATCTTTGGTTTGGGAGTGATTATAAGGTGTGGTTTTGAGTTCCACCCTTAAATTAAATATTATGTTGAATGGGTCATATGACCAGGTGAAACTTGGTTGGAATCCCATCTTCTTGAGAATTGAATCTGCTTCAATTCCTTCTGCTCTGGTATTACATATAAAAGGTCCCACTTGGGACTTGATCTTAAATTGAGACTTCCTCTTACTTGAAACAAAATGAAGCTCATCCATGTTAATCATTCTCCTTATATATTCCAGATAGAAAATTCTCATTGGAACGTATTTAGGCATCTTATAAGGAGCTAGCTCATAGCCATATACCCTTATCTCTCTATAGTTCTGGTAAATATACCAGTCTCCAGTTTTGGCTTGGTCACTCAAGTGCAAGACCCTTTTTATCTCCAATCTGGTTCTTGGTTCATTCTGGTTGTTAAGAAGTTGTGCAACTGGATGAATAAAACAGTCGATAAAATCTAAAAATTTAAACTCAGTTGAGTTTCTTCTGACCAATGAGGTCCATTTGTAACTAATTGATTGATTTGTTGATCATTCTGCTTGTTTAAAGTTATTGGTAGCATGTCTTGTTTTTGAAAAATGAACATATGGACCAATACAGAAGATTATTTGAACACACTATCAATTGTGATCTTCATTATCTGTTCATGCATACTTTCAGCCATAAATTGATTGTAATTATACATGAATGTTGGTTTGTGCTCTTTGGAGAAGATGGATAGATAACCTAGAATAGGTTCATCTACCCATTGGTCTATCTGGTAACCTAATAGGCAAGAAACTAGGGAAATGATTTGTTTAGCTCTCTGGAAACATATAGGCTAGATATGGAGGATTCTTTTTGGGAAGTTCAACATCTTCTAGAAGAAATATTTTGAAAATTTGAGCTCTTTGAGGGCATGTAAGTTTATGGTATAAATCCATGAGGACAGCACCAGATAAATGGCTAAGGGAGTCTGAATTAACAGCATTTTGTTTATGGTTTCAGGTGTGATAGAGATCAAAATGTATCCGTTTTGAGCTACAAAAGTTCTTTGAAGGGGATTATACCTAGCCTAACACCACATGGCCAAATTAGGGAATGAGTGAGTTTGAGGGAACATGGACATGGGCAACATGGATTCCCATAAATTAATTTCATCCTATGAATCCTGGTAAGTTTGTTTTAACCAATGGTAGTGAATTGACACTTTGTGTGAGTGATCTTAAAAAATTGGTTTGCTAAGGGGATATGGTCATGGTCTAGGGTATCAGAGGTTTTGGGATTTTCCTGAGTCTTGGTTTTGCTACAAGAAATTTGATCCTTTCATTTGGTGCCATATTCTAATAAAATGGAGAAAAAGACTAACATAATGCTAATAGTATGGATACCTGAACAGAGAGCAGTCTTTGTAGACAATAGTGAGTCTGGTTATGCTCGAAGAAGCAAAGGCACTCTGTAATAGAAATTAACCAGAGCTAAGATTGAAATCCTATAATTTAAACAATTATGATGAAATTAGGGAAATCACATGAAAGGGATAAAGGGTTTATTTATAACAACGAAGTGGATTACCATTACTAAATGGGATTGGTGTGCATTAATGGACAATAGGAGGTGAGTAATGAGTATGAGTGTAACAGACATGTAGGAATGAGTATCTTCATGTGGGAGAAAATGATTAGCGGATGAAAGGCACTGGAAGTGGAGATAACTATTGGTGGGATGACGTATGATATGATCGGGAGGAGTGGATTTTGGAGGGGGGGTGGTAGTGGTAATTGGTATTGAGTAGGGGGGTGCAAAGTTACGAGGGGATGACATGTTGCAATGGACCCACCAAAAATAATACCACTTTTTAGACACCCCCCACCCTTGTCGTTAACGTGAAAAGGTGGAAGGGGTGTGAAATGACTTCCCCATCATTGATCTGAGCAGGGAGGAGAATCATCGTCTAAGCAAAGCCACTCAATAGTTCTTAACAACAATATCAATTTTATCATTTATGACTTTAAACTAAAATATTACATAGAATTATTACAAAATTAGTCACATTTAAAAGGTAACTAACTCCTAATTAAAGAAAAATTAACCTATGAAATGGCACATTTGATCTAGTGACCATTTTATTTTTCCTAATTCTATTTTAAACCCTACTCTAGTAAATATTTTTCATGTGGCCAAGTTTTGAGTGTATTTGGTCAATTTCTCTTCCTATTCTATCCTATCTAATCATCTTCCACCAAGATTAAATAATTTGGTGAACTTATTAACTAATCTAGAAACAAAAATTTAAATGATTTGATCATGGTTAAACTATATGATTAAAACCAGAATATCAGGTTGTGGCATTTTAAACAATTTGCACACAAAACCCTAGTTTATTTCTAATGCAAATATTATCCTTTTCTAGTGGAATTTAAATTTTCTCATTATACAATTGTTTTTTATTTCCATGGGGTTTTCTTTCATCATTTTTTTATTGTATTTTATTCTTTTTATTCAATTTTTTTATACCCTCTATTATAAACAAAAAACTAACTTATCAAAATCAAATATGTTACAACATCGGCTCCAACTCAGGACTGCTTCCTCTTGCAGGATGCAGAGAACTTGCAGATCCATGTGCCTTCTCCTAAGGCTAATCGGGTCTCTTTTGAAGACAATTACACAATGCATGTAAAATAAAACACTTTGGTGATGTACAAATGATGAATAAATGAATAATTCTCAATATTGGATATAATGCTTCAAATATTTCCCATTGACAGGCAATGATGAATATTGTCCCTCCATGTTTTGCAAGATAAAAGTATTGTTTCATTTAACCTATGCAACGCTAAAAGGTCTGAACCTAAGATTATCAAACTTTCCATGTTTCCCTTTATCTTCTCTCCTAGAATCTCATCTTAACACTAAATCTCCTTCTTTAAAATATCTTTCTCCAGCCTTTCTATTAAACAAACTTTTCATTTTGTTATGATATTTCCAAATCTTATAATGAACTTCATCTATGTTTTCATTAAGCTCTATAATCTGATTTATTCTTTTGGAAAAATCATCAAGTTCTCCATTTTCTTCTTGTAAAAACCTCATGACAGGAAAAGCTATATGTGTAGGAAAAATGGCTTCCTTACCATAGACAAGCTGAAAAGGAGATTTACCTATTGACCTCTTTGGAGAGATCCTGTTTTCCCAAACTGCATATATGAGATGGCTATCCCAACTCCTTTTGTGGTCCTCTAGTGTTTTCTTAAGTACTTGAACCAGACCTTTGTTTGAGGAATCTGTCATTCCATTTCCTTATGGATAGTAAGGAGTAGAATGATGCAACAAAATTTGATATTTCTGAAAAAAATCAATCATCTTGACACTGTTCAATGTTGTTGCATTGTGTGTAACTATCTGTTGGGGGCATCCAAACCTAGACATTATATTCTCTTCAATAAATTTAATAACTACATTGTCAGTTTCATTTCTAACCATAATTTCCTCTACCCATTTGGTAAAGTAATCCATGGAAGTCAATATCAATCAGTGCTGGCTACTTGATGGTGGATCAATTTCCCCAATGAAATCCAATCCCCACTGAAGGAGAGGTGCTTGAACTAGTACTGGAACTAGTGGAAGTGATGTTAATCTCTTCTTTCAAGCAATCATTTGGCATTGGGTACAACTTATAACCTTTGCTTCTACTTGTGAAAACAATATGGGCCAATAAAATCCTTCTCTTAAAATATTATATGTTGTGGCCCTCCAAGCATATAGTGTCCTCCACAAATAGCTGTATGAAATTGATCAATGATTCCTTCTGTCTCATTTTCTGTCAAGAAAAGTAAAAGGATTTTGAGAGGATCCTTCCAATACTAATTTTCATTGACAATACAATATTTTATGGCCTTCAACTTCAGTTTTTTACATTGATTCTTCGTAAATTTAGATGGACACTCAAAATCTCTAACAAAATGCACGATATCAGTGTACCAATTAGATAACAAAAAATTCTCATCAATATGAATCAGAGTTGATTGGATTGAACATGAAGGTTCTTATGGATTCTTCTCTGATAAAATATGAGAAGGTTCTTATGGATTCTTCTCTGATGAAATCTTAGAAGGTTCTTGTGGATTTATCTTTGCTGAAATCTGGGAAGGTTCTTGTGGATTATTCTCTATTGCAATTTCAAAAACATAATTAATTGCAAAAACTTTACAATTTAACTCAGCTAAGAGTTTAGCCACGCCTTGACCCTTTACTAGCTTTGTGGTTTTGATAATAAGGTCAAATTCCAATATCTTTGTAATCCATCTCCCTCTCCTTCCATCAGTATCGGGTTGAGTTAACACAGTTTTAACAACACTACTAGCAACATAGGTACTAATGGAAGAGTGAAGGAAATAGATTCTAAAATCTTTCAGAGCTTGGACTAAGGAAGAGGCATGTTTTTCAATGATATCATATTTAAGTTCAGCATCCCTCATGACCTTATTGAAAAATGCACCTTAGTCCCCATTCTTTTGCAAAAGAACAACAACTAAGGTAGTTTCAGAGGCAAAGGAAAAGGTGCTAAATGGTTCAAAATAGTTTGAACTGGCTAGTATGGGGGCTTCTAAAATGGCCTTTTTAATTTGGTTAAAATCATATCTTGCTGGAATTGTCCATTTAACTTCATGATTCTTCCTTAACATATCAGTGATATTGTTTACTATTTTAGGATAATTAGGTATAAATCTTCTTAAAAAAACAATTTTACCAAGAAAAGCTTGAATTTCCTTCTTTATTCCTTGCTAATGAAAGTGCTTGGATAGATGAAACTTTTTTAGGATCAATTATTACTCCTTAAATAAAAATAATATGGCCAAGTAATTTTCCTTCTTATTCCTTCCTTGAGTGCAAACAAGGAATTTTTGGGATTAAGTGAAACCCCAAACTTCCTCCACCTGTAAAAAAACTTTCCTCAAGCATTTTAAATGTTTTTGATTAGAATTAGAAAAAAAGTCAAATCATCAAGATAAATGACAACAAATTTATTTGTCTTACCCACAAATACTAACTTCATAGCTCTTTGAAAGGTAGCTCCAATGTTGGTTAATCCAAAAGGCATCCTTCCATACATAAATGTACCCCAAGGAGTTGTGAATGTTGTATTTTTTCTATCTTCTGGGCTCACCATGATCTGATTGTATCCATAAAAACCATCTAACATAGAAATTCTATTAGCACCTCAAAATTTTTGAAGCAATTCATCCATCTTGGGTAATGGATAATTATCTTTTAAAGAAAATTTATTCAAGTTCCTGAAATCTACACAATCTAATTTCAACATTTTTTTCTTACTGGAACTAAATTAGCTACCCAATCAAAATATCTCAATGGAACTATGATCTTGGCATCAAGTAGCTTTTTAAGTTCTTTTTCAATGATAGGAAGGAGGACAAGATTAATTCTCCTCAGCTTTCGCTTAAAAGGTTTAGCTTTAGGTTTTAAAGGAATTTTATGTTCAATGAGAGATGTATGATATGTCTTCAACTCAATATAAGACCAAGCAAAAACATATTTATGAGCTTTAAGGAGAGATAAATATTTATCTTTCACTTCCATTGAAAAGGATGCAAATATTTTAATATTTTTGATTTCTTCTAAAGTTCCAATATTACATTCTTCTATATCTTCTTCTAGAGAATTTGATAATGGATTTTTAGCAACATCATTTTTGTCAAACAACTTTTCAAGAGGGACCAAGCCCTTAGGAATGAAATTGTTGGATAAATGAATGATACTATGATCACCAATTTTTGAGTCAAATTGGGAAGTTTGACTTTCCTTATTTGACTCATTGTTGTCCAGATGTTCTTCTTCAATTTGGAAAGATGAAAATTCATCAGTTACTTGCAAAAAGGATTTTAACTTCTCATGATCATCATCAAATATTTGTCATTGTTTAAGATTCTTAGGAATTGATGGTCTATACTTAACTTGAATTTGATACTGGACAAGCATTTGACTAGGAATTTTAAAAGAACTAACTGAAACAACTAAAGAATCGACATGAATATTTTCATCCCTTGGAATAGAAGTGATATTAAATGCTTGAAATAAATTATCTATTGAATCCCACACCTCATTCCTGTAAGATCTAATTCTAGGATTCTTACTTTGAAAAAGATTGCTTACTTGTTTGAAAATGAGTTCTGAGTCATTGAATACACTTAGATTCTGCACTTTAAGACTTTTGGCTAATTCCAATCCTAGCGGGAAGGCTCCATACTCTACTACATTATTTGTCACGTCAAATTCAAGCTTATAGGATTGAGTTATATTCCCTTTGTCTGGTGAAACTAGTACAATACTAGCTCTAGCTCCTTGCTTTGAGCAAGAACCATCAAAGTGTAATCTCCAAATATCAATCTTAATGGTATTTGGTTTCTCTACAATGTTTTCAATGCTAAGTTGAGTGTTTTGTAAACTATTTGATGATAATTCAAAACATCCAAAGTCTTGATCTACTACATAAATGGGATGATTTCTTTCTTGGTAAGATTTTCAAACATTATTCATGAATCTTACTTCTCTATATAATTTGAGAAGCTCACCCCCATATACAGGAATAGTAGCATAAGACATGTCCATTTGAAGACTTCCTCCTAATTTGGCATAACAGGATCTTCATAACAACATGCGAAATTTAGGAGGGATATCAATGACTACAATGTCTAAAATCACACTCTTAATAGGGATTTGAGCTAAAGTGGCCACTATATCCTTTATAAGTCCAAGACAAGGAACTTTATTGGAGTCAAAAGTGTAAAGATCATGATAAGTTCTGGTAACCTCTAATTGAAGTTGGTCCATGATAACCTTTGGGATTAGATTATGGGAGGCTCCAGAATCTAACATGCAGTGATATAATAAGAAATCATGAAACTTTAGAGTCACATAAAATGCTGGCATATTTTCATCAATCATATTTGAGTTGGGACCAAAAACTACTGAATGTTTTTCATCTTGTAAACTTATTACATCTCCTTTAACATCAACACTAGATGACTAAATCCATTTAGAAACTTGATTTTTATATCCTGAATTCTTTAAAAGTTCAAATAAAGGAATGGGTATTTTGCCTCTTTCTAATTCTTTACCAACATTGAAAGTGGTTAAAACATTTTTATCAATTGAATTTGTTTCATTTGACTAGTTCAATGGTTTAATTGTTGTTGTTTGAGATTTATTAGATTTGATTTGTGGTTCATTTACAATGGGATTTTTGGGAGGTCTAACAAGCCTTGACCTAGGTCTTAAGTCATATATCCTATTCAGTTCTACAGTAAAAAATATTATAAAAATGTCTGATACTTTGAAACTTGTGAGTCTTCTTGATCTTGTTGAGAAGACTGATTTAAAGGAACATAGTTAATATCATTTTTTGTAGACAAATAATCAATTTATATCCTTAGTAATAAAAAGGCTAGTGTCTTCAGGTTGCTGATCATCGATCATCAATGGAGGTTGAATTTGTTGATTAGTATTTTGCCTTTGTAAGATTTGGGTTTGGGGAGCTCTCCTTAATTGAGTTTGAGGTCTAGTAATAGTTTGTTGAGTTGTTTTAGGCCGAGTTTCTATTTTTGAAATTCTATTTGAAAGGTTTCTAAGTAACGAAGTTATTTCATCTATTGTTTGCTCTTCATTTTTAGCTTTTGAGGAAGACCCTTCTTCCTTAGCTTTCATTTTCCTCACAACTTTTTCTACCTTAGCTTTAAGTTTAGTTGATGCTGACCTATTGGCTTTAACTTCTATAGCATTTGTTTCCATGTCTTCTAGGGTATGAGATGTCCTTTCCCTAAGCATAATTGCAAAATCATCTTCAAATGCTTTAGATAATCTAACTTTGGTTGTTGCTACTAGTGGTTTACAGTTAGGTGGCATCTTATGATAAAGTCTATTGAATCTTTTTATGAAACCTCGCACTAGCTCACCATGGTTTATTTTCAGTCCTTCGAATTCTGTGAGAAAGTAAACAGGATCCTTCTTAAGCCCCCTACTAATTCTTAAATATTGTAGTTAATCCATTCTAAGAATGAATTGAATCATCTCTCATTTGTCTAAACCAAATCCTAACATTCCCTTCTAGTGATTTAGCAAAGAATATCATGTATACATCTTCATGTTCTATGTTCATGTTCTCAGCGAAATCCAAGAAGGCAGCTAAATGATCTTCAACATACAACCCAATTTCTCCATTAAACCTTGGTAGGTGTTTTAAATACCCATCAAGAAAATTATTGAGTATATTAAAAATATCTAAAGCAGCATACCTAGCTTTAATGATAGGTCGAAAAGAATCCATATTTGAAGATGAATATGAATTAGTAGAATATGTGGTAGATGATGAGGTAGAGGATAATGAAGTTGTAGCTAAAGATGGAGGTGTAAAAGTAGGAGGAGGAGGAAAAATGGGTGGAGGATCTCTAATAGTTTTAAAAGGTGTTTTTATAACTAACTTCTAAACTTATGTTTCAACTTCTTCTTTATTATCAAACAAAGGATTTGAATATATAGAAAATGTTTCCTTATGTTGAGCAAAAGTGGATGGAAATGTATAATGAGTGGGGGAGATAAAATCAGTAAGTTTGAACTTAGGTAAATGTACATCCAATTCTTCTTATGACTTGGGTGAATATAAAAGTATTTAAGGTATTTTATATGATTCCAATGAATGGACTAAAAGAGATGACTGTAGACCAACTCTTTTGGATAGTAATTCTAAAACCCTAGGTGTTAAGTCAGCCAAATTTAATGGACATGGTACAAACCTAAAGGGATGAGAAGCTGAAATATCTTTATGTTGTAAGGGTACAAAAGAAGAGGTAGAAGCCTCAAGTCTCCTTCTTAAAGAAGCTTCTCTTACAAGTCTCTCTAGATTAGATAACGAAGAGACAATTTCAGAGTCAGAATGAGACCTAGTATGTCTTGAAGGAACTAGTTTGGGTTTGTGAAGTCGTTAGGTGAAATATTTTAACCTATTGTTCCCTTATTCACCTTAAAGGAAAAGTTTTATTGTTGTCCCATGGAAGAATACTTGAATTTTCAATCCCCGACAATGTTGCTAATATGATGTTGTCCTCTGAGATAATTGTAGGTAAATTAATCATGCGAGAGCATCTAAATGTTTTGTTGTTTTAAGGTTTTTTTGGATAATCAATGTTATGAAAAGTTAAAGACAAGTGCTTAAACTTTAACAATCTTGAATATAATGAAAAGGGTTGTTTGTTTGTCTCTAAACAATTAATTAATTTTTAATTGAATGAATAACAGAGTTGATAAAGATTATAACTGACTAAATATTCAAACTGAGTATTTAGCTAATTATAAGACTGATTGCATGTAAACAATGTTTACATACAAAACAAAATGTATTTAATTCTATGAAGATGGGTGTGACAATTTATAAATGTACGGGAGTTTATAATAAGAAACAATTTTATATACTAATCTCTAATATGATTACAACTTGACTGAGGATTTAAGATAGATTGATATTCAGTTTAATCCTACCCAAGGTTCTCCATTAAACTTAAACACATGAAGAATAACATAATGAAATGAAAACATGAGAAAGACTCACAAGTAGACAAACTATTTGAGGCAAATCTAGAATCCTTTCATTAATTTGAAGGAAATCTCCAGTTTGATTAAAATTCTACTTTGAAAGGCTAACCCAATGGTTCAACCCCTAATAACTCGAATGAGGAGTTATTTATACAAAAAAACACTTGATTTTCTAGAACTTCTTAACAAATTAAAAAAATAGTACACAAATATAGGAATCCGAAAACTGTTAAGCTGGTGGCACTGTCTTCAAGGAAGTTGTTGATGATCTAGCCCCAAAATGTGTTGCCTCACTGTCTGTCAGTTGGTGGTGAAAGTTACTCAATGATTTCACACAAGTGATCCCATCTATCTTCACTTGGGATAGAAAGATTAATTAACTTTCTATAGACCTCACCCACTTCGGTATACTTTTCAAAAGTAGGTTTATTGACAAATATATGTTGAATTTCATGCTTGATCATTAAATCAAAATTTAAAGCCTCTCAGAAATCCTTCCCTGTAAGATGACCTTTGATACCTGCAAATTTAGCTCTATCAGTTGCAATTGTATAAAGTTTTTGGCAATATTCCTCCAAACTGATCAATCTGTCATTTGGTGCTATTAGTACTAGCAATCCTCTTCGATTAAGTAAGTTTAACTTAAAATGAAATCTTTGGACAACAGTTCTCAAAGTTTGGCACTTTTTTTCCAACGGAGTCATAAGATTCTTCTTCTGCAAAAGTTTCTTGATCTATAAAATGGTCTTTGTTCTCTCTGCAATTTGAATCTCTTCTAATTCAGCTTTGGTTTTTGAATTCATCACTTTAATCATATTTGCAGCCTCCTCTGGTTTTTGTTTAAGTGTTTCTCTGACCTCTTTAATAGTTTTCTGACACCTAGTAATAAGCTCTTCCTGTTCAAAAATAATTTGTATGAAGGGCCAAACTTTAGTTATAGCTTGACCTATATCAGCCAATCATTTTTCTTAGCTTAGACCAAGGTCTGATCCATTCGTGACTCATTTCCCAACTCTTGAATCTTCTTGGTTAGTCTGTGGGTATTATGCATCTCTTCTACATAAAGGGTGTCAATCTTTATTTTTTGTGCCACCAAATTTTTGAATTTTTGCTGAAGGTTTTCATTTTCCTATCTCTAGAGAGACAATTCCTATATGGCTTTATTTAGATCACCTGTTGTCGATGTAGACTTTGTTGTTGCTAATATTAATTCCCTTTTTGTCCCTACCACTATGATTGGTATACCTGCGATTGGAGCTATGGCCACTTGTGTAGAATCTTCCCTTCCCTTGAGCAAGATTTCTATCTGCTCCTCCATCTTCTTTATTTGTATATTCTTCTCAATGATTAGTTTGAGCATTTCTTGTTTATGTTGCTCACTTTATTCCATCTCCTTTGTTTGAGACTCCTCTGTAGAAGGTAATTTGAGCTAATTCCTTAGAGTTGTGATGTTTGCAATATTTTTCTTGATGATGTCCTTTAGTATTACATATAAATAGACCAGGTAAAACTTGGTTGGAATCCCATCTACTTGAGAATTGAATTTGCTTCAATTCTTGCTACTTTGGTATTACATATAAAATATCCCACTTGGGACTTGATCTTAAACTGATATTTCCTCTTACATGAAACAAAATGAATCTCATCCATGTTATTCATTTGCTTTATATATTCCAGAGAGAAAATTCTCATTGGAACATATTTAGGCAGGTTATAAGGAGCTAGCTCACAACCATATACCCTTATCTCTGTACAATTCTGGTAAAGATAACAGTCTCCAGTTTTGGTTTGGTCACTCAAGTGCAAGACCCTTTTTATCTCAAAATTAATTCTTGGTTCACTTTGGCTGTTAAGAAGTTGTGCAACTGGATGAATAAAACAGTCGATAAAATCTGAAAATTTAAACTCAATTGAGTTTCTTCTGACCAATGAGGTCCACTGTGTAACTGATTGATTGATTTTTTTATCATCCCGCTTGTGTAAAGTTATTGGTAGCATGTATCTTTGTTGAAAAAGGAACACATGGACCAATACAGAAGAGTATTTGAACACACCTTCAGTTATGATCTTCATTATTTGTTCATGCATATTTTCAACTAGAAATTGATTGTAATTATACATGGATGATGGCTTGTGCTCTTCGGAAAAGATGGATAGATAACCTAGAATAGGTTCATATACCCATTAGTCTATGTGGTCACCTAATATGTAAGAAACTAGGGAAATGATATGTTTAGCGCTCTCTAGAAACATAGATGTTGTATATGGAGGACTCTTTTTGGGAAGTTCAACATCTTCTGGAAGAAAGATTTTAAAAATTTGAGCTCTTTGGGGGAATGTAAGTTTATGGTATAAATCCATGAGGACAGCAATAGAGAAATGGCTAAGGGAGCCATTCTCAGGAATTAGCAGTGTTTTGCTTATGGTTTCAGTTGTGATAGAGATCAAAATGTCTCCGTTGTGAGCTAAAATAGTTCTTTAAAGGGGATTATACCTAGCCTGACACCACATAACCAAATCAGGGAATGAGTGAGTTTGAGGGAACATGAACATGGGAAACAGGGATTCCCATAGATTAATTTCATCATCTGAATCATGGTAAGTTTGTTTTAACCAATGGTGTAATTCGAACATATTGAATTCACACTCTACATCAGTGATCTTAAAAAATTGGTCTGCTAAGGGGATATGGTCAAGGTCTAGGGTGTCAAGGGTTCTAGGATTTTCCTGAGTCGGGGTTTTGCTACCAGAGGGTTGGTCTTTTCTTTTTGGTGCCATATTCTAATAAAGTGGATAAAAAGAGTAACAAAATGATGATAGTATGGATACCTGAGCAAAGAGTAGTCTCTGTAGACAATGGTGAGTTCGGTTATGCTTAAAGAAGCAAAAATAGTTTGTAACAGAAATTAACCAGAGTTGAGATTGAAAACCTGTAATTCAAACAATGGCGATGAAATCAGGAAAATCACGTGAAAGGGATAGAGGGTTTATTTATAACAACGAAGTGGATTACTGTTAAGATCAAACTATTACCAAACGCGATTGGTGTGCATTAATGGACAATGAGAGGTAGGTAATGGGTAGGAGGAATGAGTATGAGTGTAACAGACATGTAGGAATGGGTATGGACAAGTGGGAGAAAATTTTTAGCAGAAGGAAGGCACGGGAAGTGGTGATAACTATTGGCGGGATGACATATGATATGATTGAGATGAAGTGATTTTGGAGGGGGGTAGTGGGTAGTGGTATTGAGCACGAGGGGGCGTGGGTGCGAAGTTACGAGGGGACAACACGTTGCAATGTGCCCACCGAAATGAATACCACTTTTTGGACCCCCCCCGCTTTCTGTTAACATGAAATGATGGAAGGGGGTACAAAATGACTTCCCTGCTATTGATCTAGGCGGGGAGGAGATCACCGTCGAAACAAAGCCGCTCGATAGCACTTAACGACAAAATAAATTTTGTCGTTTATGACTTCAAACTAAAACATTACATAACTTTATTATAAAATTAATAAGCTTTAAAAGGTAATTAACTCCTAATTAAAGAAAAATTAATCTATGAATTGGCGCATTTGATCTAGCGACCATTTTATTTTTCCTAATTGTATTTTAAATCCTACTCTAGTATATATTTTGCATTTGACTAAGTTTTGAGTGTATTTGGTCAATTTTCTTCCTATTCTATCCTATCTCATCATGTTCCACCAAGATTAAATAATTTGGTGAACTTATTCACTAATCTAGAGACAAAAATTTAAATGATTTGACCATGGTTAAACTATATGATTCAAACCAGAATGTCAAGTTGTGGCATTTTAAACAAGCTACACATAAAACCCTAGTTTATTTCTAATGCAAATATTATCTTTTTCTAGTGGCATTTAAATTTTCTCACTATACAATTGTTTTTTCTTTTCATGAGTTTCCTTTATCATTTTTTTTATTGCATTTTCTTATTTTTATTTCATTTTTTTTATACATTCTTTTAACAACAAAAACTAGCTTATCAAAACCAAATATGTTACAACAACATCCAGAATAAATATCTCTTAGGTTTTCATTTAAAAAATATACTTTCCATTTTACTTTAATAAAAATAAATAAATAAAATTAAGTTAAGGAAATATTGTATTTTATCAAAAGTGGACATTTCATTAATTAAGAAATTCTATCTCTCTCATTGTGTTTTGTTGCGAAGTCGAAACCAAAGCTTTGTTTTTTTAAATGTGGAGAAACTTATTTTTAAATAAAAATAAGAAAAAATGTTACATTTATTGAAAAAGCTAAAGAATAAATTAATATTTTTTTCTAATTTTAAAAACATATATATTAGTTTAATTATATAAATTAAATGGTTAGTAAAACAATTATAAATATTAATTTATGATCAAAATGTTTCATTTTTATTTGAGAGATTTTCCATTTGTAAATATGTTTTATTACAATGTCATGGTTTATTAATAATACATGCCTAACTCACATTAAATGACATCTATACGAGGATCCAAATGCTTCCATTTTACTCTAGAGAGTGTTTATTTGTAAATATGGTTTATAATACCATGGTTTGTCAATACCAGATGCCTAACTCACTTTAAGTGGCAATTGTTTAAATAAGATTTTTATTTAATTAATTAACTTAATTAAAATGAAGATAACATAATTACTTTAGAGATATATTTTAATTTTTTATATGTGTATGCTACAATTAATGTTTGAGACATTATATAGAGTTTAAATCTTACTATCCACCTAATAATTATTTATGATTAAATTAAAATTCTAAAATTAATATTTTAGAATAAATACACATTTCACAATAATAATAAATTTTAAAGCATCTCTTTTACCAAAATAAATGACACCTCATTTATTTGTCAT
>APFE030726366.1:133568-146293 GCA_000404065.3 Pinus taeda | reverse complement strand
GATCCAAATGAGCTCCCTTGTAGCAAGTCTGCAAACACAAACAAGCAAACAAATTAAATAACACCTGAAAAGCCAATGGCATAAAGCATATCTATCATAATGATCAAGGAATTTATGAAACAAACCACATAAGACAATTTGTTGAGAAAAATGAATCTGACTGTATTAATTCAAATCAAAGAAGAACTTTACAACCTGTGCCTTGATGTTGTACAAGCTCCTCCCAGGGTCTAGCAAGAAGTCTCCTCTACTTTGACAAGTTTCACTCACTTCCCAATGAAGCCAAAAGCTATGTGATCTCTCCTCTCAAGCTTAACTAGGAAGTCTTAATTCCATCAACATTTACCCTTTAAAATGTTCAGCTTCTAACCCCCCTAGCAATCAGCCCAATGCCTTAATTTATAGTGCAATGGAGGGAAGTTACTAGGTCCTCCTTCAAAGGGATAGCTCCTCTCATCAAGGGATTAACTCCTTTTCTTTTGGGATGCATGAACCACCTTGGAGTGAACAATCCACGTCAAAATTTCTTCTAGAATCATCTAGAATTAACCCAAAGTGAGTTTTTTAGAATAAACTTGTGCCTTTTTGACTTTCACAGGGATTCGCACCCACCCCTTTACAGACAAAGCGGGCAGATCCACAGGTAACATGAACAAAGGATGCGGGACCGCAGGTAACAGTGAGAGAAAGTGCGGAACCAGAACTTTATTGATTTTTAATGTCTTTCTCTCATTTTCAAAGCTTGACATGAAGAGCTGAGGTCTGAGACTTTCTTAGGAGGACAGTATAAGTGATGATAGACCCATACTGACTGCAAATAGTCATGGTGACGATATTTTTGTGTAACAGATTGCCCCCTAAATTGTGAAGTCTGTAGTAGATGAGGATTTCATTTATCATTTAGGAAGAGTGAAGTACTTTATCATTTCGAGGATCATCTTGTGGAGAGCCCGATTGGAACCAGTAAAAACATTCAATGCAAAATATATATATGAGATCATATCATCGCTGAGGTAGGCATTCCCATACTTAGATCAAAACTGACTAGAAAACTAACTTCTGCTCTGATATAGGAATGATCTTGTAATAAATCACACGTATAGACATATGTAGACACAGTATGGACGCAGCCATCTATTTATGAATAGTCCACAATATAATGAATACAAAATTCCTCGTAGCCTGGATGGTGGAAACTAGATCCAGGGTCTTCATTTCTACTTCTCGAAATAGTACGATTCTATCCATGCGAATAAATGTGTCGAAGTCGAACATGGTAGAAACCACTTGATTACCAGTTGATCATGTAAACTGTTAACAATTATGAGAGAAACCACCAATAATGACAATGGCTCTCAAAGTACTCAGTTCAATCCATGAGATGTGATTAGATGTGTCGATGTCGAACATGTCACGGAATCCTTCAATCAAAGGTCCATGATGCAACCTATCGTTGAAGGCGAGAAACCTGCCATTGAGGCATGCAGATCCCAAGGTATTGGCGATTTCTAGATCATCTTTCTAGATAAAGAGCTGAAATCGATAGAAAGCGATCTGTCGTAGGCAAGCCTACAACACGAAATCATAGATCAAGTTTGAAGAAATTTAGTTGCAAGGACTGACTCAGGGATGGTCAAGATGGATGACAGATATTTTGCAGATGAATGGCTTATTTGCACTGACCTCTTGAACACATAACGACACAACAGATGGTTTGGTGACAATTGACCCAAAGTTAATACCCAGAAACCGGCTGAAGAATTTCATTGTGGTTCGATCAAATGTTAGGCAAAGGATTTCCCAACCCAGGTGAATGAAAGTGTCGTGTTCAAGAGTGGTTACAAAGTATGACATACAGGCTCATTTTTCTCTCTTTTCCCCCACCATTTCTGGCAAGTACCTCTTTATTTTTTACAAGCTTGAGGAGGATAACATATGCTTGATTATAAGCTCATCCTTCGGATGAGTCCAACTTAGTTTTAATTCGAACCCTAAGAAGGAGTGGTCTGTTCCTGTTTGTAATTGAACAAGTCCTTTATTGTTAAATTTTAACGAGTCCAATATAGGAGAAACTCGACGTTTTTCAATTTTAGAGAGTCTGAAAAACTTAAGAAGACTCCAAGGTTGACCTTTTTCCTAAGTTTATGTCTCCCAAGCCCGAAAAAGTATAAAATAATACTTGAGAGAACCGCTTGATCTTTATGACCAAGGAGTACTTTTCGTAATTAGTGCTTCTGATCCGAAAAAGTAAAAAAGCGATCAATGACACGTCGTTTTATGACCAATATCGAATTTGAAACGACAAAAATCCGGCAATCTTTTCATGTTTTTACGGTCAAAAAAGGGTTGTAAGAGGACCGTCTTTTTCATTCCGTTTTAACAAGTTTATAAAGAAAAACTCGGCAATCTTTTCATATTTTAGGAGTCAGAAAAGAGATTAAAGGTGACTCTAATGTGTTTTCGTCGAAAACGACTGATTTCACCTGAAAAATCCGTTATCCTGAACAAAAACTCAAACATTACTCATACCTGTTTAAAATGGATAAAAATGCTGCAAAAGTTACCTTTCTAAAGTGAAACATAAATAAATTTACAATTTATTTATTCAAAAAACTTATAAAAAGGGATTTCGTCAATTCATTTTTACCGTTTGAGATTTGGGTGAGAAAAAAGGGCTTTTGGTCAGAAACTTCCCGTGAAGATTGCGGAAAATCCGTCCGTCGGAATCGAGCGCCGTATCCTTAGGTAATCCACATCATCCTACTCTTCAATTTCATCCATTTCAAATTGTTTTTTAGGTTTTCATTTCATTTTTCTAGGAGTTTTAAGGTCAAAAACCCGCGTGCGGTGGCCCGCAGGTGTAACACAGGGGACCTGCGTACCCCGACTTTTTTGCAATGGGAAAAAGTCAGGGGTCCGAACCTTCCGTGAAGGCAAGGTGCGGGCCCACGCACTGTCTCTAACAGAGAGGGTGCGTACCCCGTGCAAAGGTTTTTAAACCCTAACAAACTCAAATTTCACCCAAAAATTTCAATTTTACATATTCTAATTCGCCTTTTTACTGAATGTAGGGTAGACATCATGCCTGATTGGCGAGAATGGGAGCATGAGGATGTAGATCTCACCGCGATAAATCATCAACCTTCGTTTGATGCATTGAAGGCATGCGGCTTGTACAAATTTTGGGCCATACCTGGCATGAGGGCCCAGGTGGACTTTCTGCAGCGGCTGGTAGATAGGTGGAGCATATAGGACCAGTGCTTCTTCATTGGTGGCCACCAGCTCGAAATAGAGCCGTCAGACATATACTTTTTGACTGGTTTGCCTAAGAGAGGTGAACATTTGACTCTATTCGGGGCTAGGGTAGGTGGCCAGTCTGTCGATAGCCTCTGGCTAGAGTACTGCAATGTCCAGACCAGAGACAAAGGGATAGATATCAAAACCATATCCCATCCTGAACTCATGGTGATTGTGTTTACAGTTACCAGACTCTGCGGGAGCGCAGCACTACATGTAGCCACTGGATCCTAGATGCGGATGGTAGTTGACTACTTTCCAGGCACCATTTTCAACTGGTGCGATGTTGTGTTGGCTAATGTAAAAGGCCAACTGACTAGGGCCAAGAATGGACAACTGAAGACCTTTGGATATGGTGCTTTAGTTGTGAGCTTTAGTCTGGAGAGGGTCCCAATGTTGGTCCCACAGCACGTCACTGTTGGAGCTGGACTTCCTCGAGAGCCCAAATTGATGCGATGGGTTGCAGTTATGGCCCTTCATCCTGATGAGGGGACAGAGATCGTTCGATTCAAACATGAGTATTTCCAATGGTTGGAAACCAGGTTTTTGCTATTCAGGACTTTCCTTAAGCTGGAGTAGATTTTCGCGGTGACCCAAACATGGCTCTTCCACCAGGAGAGCAATGGGATGACTCAGGTAAAATCATTTTCAGCATTTTTCCTAATTTAACTTTTTTGTTTTTATCTCATCTCAAAATTGATAGTAAAAGCTTCAAATGCAAATGCAGGCCCACGACGACCAACCGCTCTCCGGCCTTACGAGAGGAAACAACCAGCTGCAGCGGCACCAGCCCCACAGGACGAATCAATAGAGACCTTGGCCGAATTGGAGAGCCATCTAGAGCGCTTGACAACGACATTCCGGAGACCAGCATAGATGATATTCCTCGTTGACTTCAGCACTATGTGATTGGGGTCCCAGGACCTTTTAGGAGGTTCCTTTGTAAGGTGGCCCGTGCAATGGTTTCTTATCGAGATCATCACCAGTGATGGGATGATCGCCTATTGTAGACACATATGACATTTTTGCTTTTTGTACTTATCATTTTTGTCGATCATAAGGTGTTTTTCAACTTATGATCGAGGACGATGTATATTTTGACACACTCCTATATTATACTGTATCACTATTACCGACATATCTTGTTAAACATGTTATGGAATGTTTTTAAATTTACTTGTATGACTATTGCAAATGTCTACTTAACATTCGAGAAGCAATTGCATCTGCTAATGTATTTAAAGATATTGGGATATGCTGATATTCAATATAGTCAAATTCACGTTCCAAGAGACACACTCTAAAAAATAATCTCAATAACACTGGATTTCTAATGGCATATACTCTATTAAGCTGTAATAGCTAACCTCACTATCAAACTCCGAATCCCAAATGAAATAGATTCAGATAATAACTCAATCACTGCACTATACTCTGCAATGTTGTTCATTGTTTGACTGAGGCTTACCCCATGCATAGATACCAACTCGTCAGAGGGCGAATAAATAACCCAAGCCGCCGAAGAAATATTCCGTGTACTACGACAAGCACCATCAGCGAAACCAATATATGTTTGGAGAGGCGTCGACATCTACAATATCAAGAGTAAAACCAAGATAAGCAGGAATAATGACGAAAAACACTCTCTAAGCTAAGCACACTTTTTAATCTAAAACACACCAGCTAGAAAGAAAACTAACCTAACTAAAAAAATCCACACCCATCCTTAAGCATAATATCTCTTCAGGTAAAGAACATTCTAGGCTTACCTAAAGAGACCCCGTCAAAGTCTACCAATTCATAGGCCCCTTTTGCTAGCTTTCGCTTGACAACATAGGGACATGCCACATAGGCACGAATTTTCCAGCACCTAATTTATCATTTGCCTGATCGTACAATAAGACTAGGTCTCCTTCCGAAAAATTTTGAGGGGTCACATTTCGATCATACTGAGCTTTAATACGTTTTGCATGAGTTTTGATTGCTAATGCAGCATCACGTCAATTCTCATCTAGCTGAGCCAAGTATAACAAAAGTATTTCCTCTTCGAAAGTGGCTAGAAGTAACTCGATGGCCATTTGCAATGACGGGATTTCACACTCAATGGGTAACACAACTTCCAGACCATAAACTAGTTGGAAAGGAGTGAACCCTGTTGACGTTTTTACTGAGGTTCCATACGCCCAAAGTGCTGAAAATAGCATGTTATGTCAATTTGACCGTTGAATCCCAATGATTCGTCGGATCATGACGACTAGAACTTTGTTGATGGCTTCAACCAGACCATTAGCTTGTGGATAATAAGGAGTTGAACTATCGTGACGCAAGCCAAGCTGGCCTGTAAGTTTAGTCATCATAACGTTTCAAAAATGACGCCCATGATCAGTGATAATCGCTTGTGGAACACCAAACCTAGCAATTATATGATTGAACATGAAAATCACAGTTGTTTTTCCGTCTGCCTCAAATGAACGCATCGCCTCAGCTCTCTTGGTAAAATAATCTACCGCAAGGATGATATACGCATGCCCCCCGGCCGAGTGAGGGTTACATGTAATAAAATCGATACCCCATTTGGCAAAAGGACCAACGACAATTATAGGGTGGAGAGGAATAGGTGGAGCACACATCTTTCGATCAAAAATTTGGCAGTTGTGGCATTTTCGGACCGCGTTAATGCAATCTTTAAACATAGATGGCCAGAAGTAGCCATCGCGCAATATCTTTTGGGCTATGGCATACCCAGACATATGACCACCACACGCTGTAGAGTGACAGTCATTTAGGACCCTTTCAGCTTCCTCATGAGTTAAACAGCGTCGAAAAATAGAGTCCGCCCCACGACGATAAAGAGTATCTCCAATAATTCTGAACTGTTGGGACTGGAATCGTATTTTTCGACGTTTTGACCTTGAAATATCTGGCCGAAAGGATTGGGTTTGGAGATAAACAATGATATCCCCGTACCACAAATCTAAAGTTCTGATTAGAAACAAGGATTCGTCCGCAATGGGCTCCTCCACCACAACTTCCGTGTCAGCACGCGGGAAGTCACACATTAACTCTGTAAAAACTAAAGATTTCTTCGACTTAGACTTTTCAAATTCCAAGTCGAACTCCTGCAGGATCACAATCCATTTGGAGTACTTGCCCCCTAGCAATTGCTTGGTCAAAATATAGATCATAGGGTTTCAATCAGAAATTACTGTAGTTTTACGTAGTAAAATGTAATGACGAAAACGTTCGACAACTTGAACAGCTACCAATGCCAATTTCTCCACATGTGAGTATTTTAGCTCAGTTGGATTTAAAGTTCGACTAAGGTAATATATCACATGTTCAGTACCGAATTCATCTTCCTGAACTAACACCATTCTGATGGTGGAATGGGAGGCGGCAAGATACAAGAAGTAGTCCTGGTTGTAGTTGGTAGGATGCAATAACGGTGCATGGGTCAACGCGTGTTTTAGTGCATCAAAAGATTTCTCAGTTATCTCATCCCAAAAGAATGGAGTATTCTGTTTCAACAACCGGGTAAAACCCTTTTTTGATCTCGGCGTAGTTAGGAATGAATCGACGTAAAAAGTTTTCTTTCCCTTGCAAACTTTGGAGTTGGCGAAGACTCGAAGGAGGAGGCAATTTGACAATGGCTTCAACCTTCGAGGGATCGACGCGAATGCCAGCTATCGAAACAACAAACCCCAGTAACCGACCCATTTCTATACAGAAAACACACTTGTGTGGGTTCAACCTAATCCGATAATGCCTACACCTCATAAATATTGCGTGTAAATGAATGAGATGATCAGCTCGATGTAATGAATGAGCAGGCAAATCATCGAGATAGGGTTGCACAATGTGCTTGATATCATGAAAAACATAAGACATAGCCCTTTGAAAAGTTGCCCGGCGTTCTTGAGCCCAAAAGGTAATTTGCAATAAGAAAATGTCCCCCATGGACAAATGAAAGCCATTTTTGGTTGATCAGCAGGTAGAATATTGATTTGATTGTATCCAGAAAAACCATCCATAAAGGAGAATATTTCACTGTCGGCACAATCATCAATGATTTGATCGATATAGGGAGTTGGGTAATTGTCCTTTGGACAGGCTCGATTAATGTCCCTATAATTGATACATATTCTTATTGTCCCTTGCTTTTTATTAACAGGAACAATATTCAATACCCAATCCGTTAATGGAATCGGATAAATGAAACCTGCTTTGAGTAATTTTTCAACTTCTTCTTTAATTGCAGCAGCTTTTCTTGGGTGGATCTGACACAAACATTGCCAGAAGGGTTTAGCATCCGGGTAAGTTTTGATTTCTTGAACAACAATTGCGGGGTCAATTCCTGGCATTTCCTCATATGACCAGGCAAACACGTCACAGAATTCTTGAAATAGGGCCTTATATGTTTGAATTTCATCTTCCGTACAAGCGACACCTATATGAATGTTTTCAACAATTCTAGGCTTAACCAAAATGTCAATAGGAATAGTTCGAGAAACATTTCCCAAGTTTAACTCTGAATCAGGATTTTTCATTGGATTCTGAGCTTCCTTGACATATTCAGTCGTAAAAATTGATGAAAAATCATTTTCAAAACGATCACTCTCGAGTAAAAACTAAGATCTATGATGAAGATCTTCCCATGGTAAATCATTGACACATAGGATTTCACGAATTTGCTCATCAGTGTGAACAAGTTCAAAAAACGTTATTGAATCCGAGTTTGATGTTGAAAGTGATTTGTCATGGACCACGTCCATTAAGTCAATTTTGGTTGAAGATGTGTCGGGAAGCGGTTGCACAGCTTGATACGCAATTTCATATGGACTCAAAGGCATAACATCACCAAATGAGTCTATCTCAGATTCAGAAGGTACGATCCAAGGATTATCATAAACAATGGTGTCTGACGAAATCATATGAATGGTTGCAATAGAAGACGATGCGTTGATAGGAGGAAAAGGAAAAGTTCCCAGTAAACCGGCATCTTTAACTAGTCCTACTCCAACATCCTTATACGGGATAGTCGTTTTACCGACATGCTGAATGCTTTCAGAAGAGGCTGGATCGGATGAAAAGTAAGTTAGCTGGTCTATGGTTACGATCTTTCCATTATGAGGGAATTTATAAGCTGAAAGACCGATGAAACGACAACTGTCATAGCGTAAGACCAATTACGACCCAAGAGAAGGTTGTAATCTAGAGGGGCATCAACCACCTCCACATTTAGATTAATGGTTTTCCCTTCAACCCCTATAGGTAAATCCTGTAGAATGGAAAAAGGATGAAACCCATGGCCATCAAAGGCCTTTAGAATCGTTGGGGATTGATTTAGCGAAGGAGAACCAAGTGATCTCCAACACTGTATTGACATAATACACGTGGAGGCTCCCTCATTAATCATAGTCCTATGAATAGGTCAGTGTTTGACTATCACTGGGATCTGGAAAGCCATTTGATGAGGTAAGTGCGGTGTACTATTTTCTAGATCAAAAATTATAAGGTTTGAGTCCTGAATGTCAACAGCTCCTATAGCCGACAAAAGTAATTTACGCTGTGCTGGACATGATTGCAGCACTTCCAAAGCCGACATTGCTGAAGGTGAAACAGCTAAATCTTCAACAATGTTATAGTTCTGAGTCGCTCTCGCATGTGGATTGAAAGCTGACTTTCAAAGTATACCCTTGGCGGGTGGTTTGATTACTAATTCTGGATTAGGTTTCTCGATCTGTAGCGGATCGGAACTAGGAGCTGAGGTTGATGGGTTAGAATGAGAAGGTTCTGCTTCTTTACCATCAACATGAATTTTACTTCCATAATCATGCGATCGAGTCGCAATCCTAACATGGGACATCATCAATATGGGTTCTTCATTGGCACTGGAGGAAGAACCTATCATCTTACTGTCTTGACTTGGAAAAGGATCCTTCAAAACAGCAGGAGTTTGGGAACCTTTGACAATTTTCGCAACCTCTGCACAATGAGGGCAGTCTCTTGTAAAATGCTCTTCATCACAAATGAGACAAGGATAACGAGGTTTGCGTTTCCCATTAGTTGATTCCACTTTTTCTGGTTTCTCTTTTGAATTTTTATCTGTGTTATTCTTCTTCTTCCCTTTCTTCTTACCACCAGACTTTGATTTGGCTATAGATGACTCTACAACATGAATATCGGCGGAAAGTTCTGCAGAAGAATCTCCTGCCGGGGAATCTAGAAAGGTTATGATAGGAGAAGAATTCTTGGAAGACTTCTTCTTACTTTTGGTATTAACCGTACCAATAATACCATCAGCGGCATGAGACCCTGAAGGAGCTACAGTGGTTTGATTTTGCTTGGGAAGATCAGGGATTTTCTCGTGTAACGTACCTAACTGAGTATAAACTAAGTCAAGGTACTGTGCTTGAGAAATTACTTGCTCCTCAGTAACAACTCCGGCCTTAGCTACATCCTCAGTGATCTTGGGCAGTAAAGATTTTACAAACCATTTAGCTAAGATCTGATCCAGGATAAAAACTTTCACTAAATGCCGTCGACGTCTCCATTCATGAATGTGATTTGAAATATAAGTGGATGTTGACTGCTTTAACGAAGTCAATAATTCCGTGCCATTGTCATATCTGACTGGCAACTGAAAATGAGTTAAAAACAAAGTAGCTAACTGACTAAAGTTATAAAAAGTGGCTCATGGTAACTCAATGTACCACTTGGCTGCAAGACCAATTAGAGTGCGCTGGAAGAGTCGTAAATGAATTGAATCATCTGAAATGGAATTAGACGCACACCAGAGGTGATAATTCATCACATGGTTCAATGGGTCCTCTCTTGGCTTACCTTCGAACTTAGGAATATCACTGGGCAACTTATGCGACATTTGAGGCCAATACTGAAGATAGTTAATTGGATTGTTCATAAGGCACGTCAAGTGAGGCAAGTCCAAAGTTGTGATAAATGGTAACTGACGATTAGGGTCCCTAAAACTCTGGGTCTACAGACCAGCCCCAGGAGGAGATATGCAGGATAACTAGGAATTGGAATTGCATTTGGGATATTTTGTCCTCCTAGAAAACCAGGATTAACCAGACCATACTGGGGTTGCTGAGGTTGTTGATATGTATACCCAGGGTACGATTGATACTGATAGGTTGGTTGCTGCATAGCAGGACTGTATTGGTACTGTCCTTGGTATGGTTGTTGATTAAACTGAGGTTGAGTGGTGACAACCGTACTTCCTACAGGCATCTGAACTGAAGTATGGACTGTGGATCCAGACTCAGGTAAAGATCTCTGAGGAGTATATACATGGACAGTAGAAACCAGAGCTATCGATACTCCAGAAGAAGGTGGGGTAGATGCAGCAGATGTTGCAGTACTAGGCCCAGACTGAGAAACTAAAGAAGGTGCAAAAGTTTGAACAGTAGACTGAACAAGTTGCTGGGATGAACCAGAAACCAAGGGTTGTCCAGGTTGAGATGACAACTGGGCATTCTGTTGCAAGATGTGTTGGGATTGAAATAGATTCCACACTAAATTCGTTCCGGGGTATGGACCCATAACTGGTTGAGGATATTGAGGACCATAACCGGGTTGAGGGTAGGTTTGATAATGTGATTGACCCGAAGGTGGTTGGTAACCTTAAGTTAGGTACTGACCTTGTGGTTGATAACCCTGTGGCACGTACTGATACTGGGATGGGCCTTGAGGTAGATACTGATATTGAGGTCGACTTTGAGGTACATATTGATACTGAGGTTGACCTTGAGGTACATATTGATACTGAGGTTGACCTTGAGGTACATACTGAGTTTGGGGTTGACCTTGAGGAACGTACTGTCTTGTAGGTATCTACTGTCCTTGAGGTTGTCCCCCAGGCGCAAACTGAGTACCTTGATGGTGCCCCCCAGACATATACTAGGTACCTTGAGGTTGCCCCCCAGGCACATACTGGGTAACTTGAGGTTTCCCCCCAGGCAGTAATTGACCACCTTGAGGTTGAGGATTGGGAATAGAACCTGACATCATGAGAATATCTTCTACACTCAACGGTTTAGTACCATTATTTCCAGTTAATAACTTTTTTCAATAGGTTGAGGAGATGCTCCCGAAAAAGTACTAGAAATGGACTGATACCCAGTGGGAATAGAAGGACTGCCATACAAAAAGGCTTATGGAGATTGACAAAACATGGATGACTGCTTAGACATATTCAATGGAGGATAGTAACCTCTAGGTGTTGGGTGATAAGAAATACGAGGTGGTGAAAAACTTAGTCCCGGGTTTTCGAAAAAATCAGTCAATGAGATATACCAAGCACTGCTCCTAGGTGGACTGTAAAAGATTGATTCATGCTCCCTAAGGTCTAAGGTAGGTCGATCTTCTGGAATAGGGATGCCTTCTTCGTTGTCCGAAATAGCAAGCTTTTCAATAGCTATTTGTCTAGAAGGAAGATCTTGGGTAATTACTTTTTCTACCCTAGGTGAACTAGGACCACTAGAAGCTGGAGAAGCAAATCTTGATATTGGAGTAGCAGCAATTTCAGATTCGGGTTCACGTATTTCAGCTTCTTCACCTATATCACTAGTATATGCAACACTACCCATAACTTCTGAAATGGGTATAGGTTCTGTACTATAATATGCTATTAATGCCGAAAGATTAGGATTATATCCCGCCAAAGTGAATTCTCTTGTTTCAGGTGACCCACTTCTACCGTCTCTAGGAGTTACCAGGGCTCGTAGCCCTTCAAGCTGGCTTGGTGAAAACTCAGGAGGTTGGCCCCGAAGTCTACGGGACTTCCTTGCTAATTCAGCCACGATTAAAAACTTTTAACTACTTCACATGAAAACAAAGTAAAATCTTAAGGAAAACCACCTAAAGCCTCTAAAGAACCAAACGAATTGAATCACACGCCTAAATAATCTAGGATATCAATCACACACAAACAGTAAATTTCCTTGCCGAAAACACTAATTGGTGATGAAATCAAACGTCCCAGAGTTCGATACAGAAATAACGGTTGGAACAGTTACCTTGACAACCTGGTTAATGAATAGACTCGCACAAGTTTCTCCACTTAACCGTCTCGAGTGAAGAGAACCCCCCAGAAAATCCAAGTGTGTCTAGCCGACGTCTGCTCCAGGTACAGTGGGATCTTCCCGCTACCGTCACCTTAGGAAAAATCCCATAGAATATGGTCACTATGGTTACCAACAGAAACAAATATACCTGGGGGAATAGTCTACGATCCGATATGCACACAAGGGAAGAGTAACAAGCTCAATCCCCTTGAAGGCTCCTTGACATAAAACAAGGTTTACCAACAAGTGACTCGAGGCTCCTCGACAATGGTTAATCTGAGGTTTATCGTTTGTAATACGTGAATATCTGGCGTCATTCCCAATGAGGAAGGATTGATTCCC
>APFE030726366.1:111970-131475 GCA_000404065.3 Pinus taeda | reverse complement strand
TTACCCTCAAAATGTTCAGCTTCTAACCTCCCCAGCAACTGACCCAATGCCTTAATTTATAGTGCAATGGAGGGACGTTACTAGGTCCTCCTTCAAAGGGATAAATCCCTCCCTCAAAGGGATAGCTCCTCCTATCAAGGGATTAGATCCTTCTCTTTTGGAATGTATGAACCACCTTGGAGCGAACAATCCATGTCAAAATCCTTCTAGAAACATCTAGAATTAACCCAAAAGTGAGTTTTTTAAGGATAAACTTGCGCCTTTTTTAATTTTACATGGGTACGCACCCACCCCTTTACAGACAGAGTGTGCAGGTACACAGGTAATATTAACAAAGGGTGCGGGTCTTCAGGTAAAAGTAGGAGAAAGTGCGGAACCAGAGTAATATTGATTTTCGATGTCGTTCTCTCATTTGGAAAGCTTGACATGAGGAGCTAAGGTCTGTGACTTGCCTAGGAGGCTAATATAAGTGATGATAGACACATACTGACTGCAAATAATCATGGTGATGATATGTTTGTGTAACAAGAGGCCAAAACAAATTTAGTAAATTGGTCTTGGACTTTCCCAGTCTCTTTGGTCTCCCTAAAATTGCCTTTTAGTCCCTGAAAATGACTATGGAAGTTTAGGACCCAAAATAATTCCAAAAGTAGTAACTGATGTTATGATATAGGAGAATGACAAGAAACAATTGTGGGGGTCCAAGTGGAAGAGACCGGTGGCCACCAATATGAACATAGATCAGTTTGTTGGCATTATCATTTTCATGATTGCAACTATCTGATGCTAGCATTGGTGTCAACCTTATGATAGGCTACATGATGCATTTATGGCAAGCTTTTGATCCATTTGAATGGTCTAGATCATGGCATTGATGTGGTTTTATGTGAGGTGTTGATCCATGTTAATGAGGTTGATAGACTAAGCCTTGATGTTATTGTTCATGCTCTTCTTCATGTTCATCCTTGTGCCTTGTTGTAGAGTTGTTTTCCCTCATAATGATTTGGTTGACATGCTAAAACACTTTCTAAAGGTGTTGTAGGTTGTGTAGGAGTTTGAGGAGGGTAGATGGTTTTTTCATACTCATCTCAACCCTTGACTTGCTTGATTCTAGGTCAACTTTGTGGTGCAACTTGGTTGTGATTTTACTCACTTGTTGAAGTGTCAAAAAGCTTGGTAGAGGTTTAGAAGTGTGCAGAGATGCAAGATAAACTGTGTAAGAATCTGGCACAAATGTTTAGCATAGTATCCTTTGTTTGCTCTTACGCTTATTCCTATAAGATTCTAAATTAACTAGATAAGGTCAAAACTAGTTGATTAATTCCTCAATTGGGTGTGAAATCTTTAATGAATGGGGAGTGATGGTTATGTAAGGATTTCATCAACTTTGTGCACTTATTAGCTCAGTCTCAAAGTGGAATTTACCCAACATTCTATAAATACATTGTTTTAGATCTGAGAAATGGTTGGTTGATGTGATTCAAAATGTGATAGGTTTTCATAGAGGAATAATGCTCCAACCATATTCGTGAGAAAAGATAGACCAGGTTGTGATTTCTAATTACAGTGGAATTAGTAGATGAAAGGCCTATAGAAGAATACTGAAGTATAATATAAATTTATAAATCATAATTTTGGTTTGAATAATACATTGAGAGGAATATGGTAGATATGGAGAGCATGGTGTAGCTCCATGATTATGACACCCAAATTTGTTTTTTAGTGTTTCTAATCTATATGCCTAAAGGTCATGATGATTTTATGTTGTTGATATGTTGAGGACTTGATGTGTTTATTTATGTAGTTGTTTGTTGATGGGATTAATATGTCCATTAGTTCCATGTTTAATGCATGTGGATATTCTTGTTGAGGATATGAATTTAGTTTTGTCATTTATTCTTTGTTTTACTGAGTAGATTTAATTTGACGTAGATGAGATTGTCTTAGAGAGATGAGTCTTGTTGAGCATAGTGTCTTGGTGATCTAGTTTGAAAATGAAGAAATCGAGGTCTGCATAGGGTTTTAGAGCAGGGACCCCTTGCAATTGGGTTCTTCCTAAGTTGGAGCATTTATTTTGTGCTAGTGGGAGCTACTAGCAGTGTTGCAGAAGTGGTCACTTCTTCCCAATGGGAGCTAGAATAGTTGGTGATCACCAACTCACTATATTTTGGGCATCGAGTGTCCTCGTTTTCTGTGGTAGGCTAAATATTGCTTGAGGTCGAGTATCGTACATTTTGGTTTCCAACAATCTATGTAAGAGACACAATTTTATGTGACATTATAGAAGATTCAAAGCATCAAAAAAACAACAACATTGGTTTCTTTCTTGGAGGGGGTTTTCACTAGACACCTTTTGTTCTCATGTGTATTATTGTTCTGTTGTTTATTCTTTCTCTCATGGTTTTTTTGGTTTAGCCACTCACATGTTATATTCTTATGTGATGATATACTAATGTGTTGTTGATTAATTTATAGGTGAATCAAATGAAGGTCAGAATTGGTAAAAATATATAACATGGCACACTACTAATTCACCCTCATCTCATTAGTGCTCAAGGTTTCTAACATGTACATCCAATTTATCTATGCATTTCATATGTGTATTTATTATGGAAATTATTTGTGATTCATGTATTTTTTTATAAGGTTTATTACATGAATAATTGCTAAGTAAATTGAAATTATAAACTGGAAATAATTGTTAAATTTTCCCATAATAATGATTCACCCCCCAATCAATATTATCCTGGTTTCAAACAAATGGTACCAGAGAAGGTTCCTTCATGAAAATCTTAATTATTGGAAGCTATATATAAAGGAATCATCGCTAGCTCAAATTGGCTCACACTAGATGGACCACCATTTTTGAATGAATCATGATATGTATTTTGGAATGTGATAATTGAAGCCTATTTAGTGGTTCTTGATTTAAATGTATGGTTATCTGTATAGTATGGAGTGAAAAAAAATATGATATTGAAGCCAAGAAGATTATATTGAAAGGGATATGAACTCTATACTATGATAGAGTGAGACTTCGTGATATTGTCAAATAAATAATGGATACAATACAATGTATATATGAAGAAGAAAGTTGCCGAGTCTCATGATTTTTATAATTTCTTTACCTTACTCCTTAGTTTTTATATTATTTTCCAAGTATTTCTTGTATTTAGGATATGACAACTTATGAAGTATGGATTCTATAGGCGTTTAATATATTCTTATTATTTTATGAACGGATCTGATTACTAAAGTATTATTTAATTACAACTTGATCCTTGTTTTACAATGGAATCTATTAGTAAACTGGAACACAATGTTACTTCTTGGAATGATCATATGATATGAGATAGCTGAAGGCTATTAAAAATTATTTGGAGTAAATGGGTTATGGATATTATTTTGACTTTGTCTTCCAAGATATATTAAGACTTCTTGTAACTTAAAATGAGCATCATATGAATAGTAACATTATTAGGATCACACTTTATAAAAAATAGATTCTCCATTATTATCTTTTACTAACATAGTATAAAAGCTTTATATTGAGCCTCAAAAGGGGTTGTTCAATTGTAATATTGTTTTGACATAAATTTGTGACTTGAGAAGACATCGGTTGTAATCAATTTTTTGTAATCTAATGGGGGCATTTAATATTCAAAGTTAATTCCTTTTGTTGATTCATTTTGTAAGGAAACTTGATTCTAGTGATTTGGTGCAATCCTCGAAGTAATGTTCTCTTTACATGTACTATTAAACTCGTGTTTGGTTCTTATATTTAAGTTATTTCATTTGAATAATCTATTTTAGTTTATCATTACCTATTTATTAATTTGAATGCTATATTTTAGATGGAATTTATAGAGATATTTAGAGATTGGATTTCCTTTAGATAATTTGATGGGAGTGTCCTCAATTACTATTTTTTACTGTAGATCATCACAGGATGATTATGTTGCATACTCAAATGCTTTCGATGATATGATTTTGTATCGTTGATTTTCAATTCTGTAGCTATTGTTCCCTAAGTAACATTTTGATGCTTGATAGGTTTTCCTTTGTTGTTTCTTGCAAAAAGTATCTGGAATTTTATGTTTTGAATGGTTTGATATCATTTGAAATTGTGTTACAAGATTATTCGTTTAGAATCACAATTTTACTTTCAATAGGATAGTAATAATTAGTCATGCCGGGATTTCTCTTACATAAACTATGAAGATAACTTTGAAATAAAAGGATGATACCTTGGGTTGACAATTTAAAGTGAAATAGTTAGTTGGTATTTTAGGGAAAATTAATTGGCTCAACATTTTGTCATTATTAGGGAGGTTGTCAAAGAGAGTGCTAGTTTCGTCCCTAGGTTTTGGGGATTAAGGAAGGAATGTAAGAACCTACACAAGTACCATAGTAAAAAAACAAGGCTTGTGGTAATGCCTACCCTCAACTAATACGTTTAGGTTGTTTAGTTTCTATGACTAGAAAAAAACCTAGGACTAGAAATCAGATAGAGATAGATAAAAAATCAACCCTGAAAATCACCAAAATTGAAGGGCAAGTTGGCCCTAGAAGAAGGAAGTTCATAGAAAAAATCATTCACAATGCAGAATATCAAGTGTTGATAGGTCACTGAGAGTATCCGAGAAGGGCTCTGCCATCATTTCCCCTTGAGAAATCGAGTCATTTGTTGCAGCTAATGCTAGTATTCATGATAAAACTGAGGATATGAGCAAAGCTTCCAAGACACGCCCGATAGGAATCTCAGTCCTTTTAACAAGGGTGGCAGACACCCTTGTAACATAAGGGAATGGAGAGGTGAGAAAATTGAACCATACCCTCAGCCTTCTGAGAAATAATTTTCTGTGACACCCATTGTGAGAAGAGAAACTAAAATTCCTAATCTGAGCAGTGTTGTGAGATGTGGGCAAGGCTTAGAACCCCATCAACATACTAATTTTTTTAGGTTAGTAACTCCTGATTATGAGATCCCTAAAGGTTATTGGAGGATATTTGATTAAATGAAAAATAAGGTAACATGGATAAAAAGCTCAACCATAGAATACCTCATTGTTGATCCACATGCTATTACATCGATGAAGGCTATCTCAGTGTGAAAGATCCCTAATTTTCATGGGATGACAACTGAAGATCTCGATGTCTTTTTGTTTGAATTTGATGTCTTATGATGAGGATATGATTACACTATTGACCCCCAAAAATTAAAGTTGTTTCCTTCTACTTTGAAGGGAGCAACATTATGATGGTTCATGAGATTGGGGGGTGGTACTATAAATTCATGGGTTGAAATGAAATAGGATTTCCTTACTAAGTACTAGGATTACTTCCGATGTAGAAATATAAGGGATGAAATATTTAAGAGGGAATCAGAAGAAGATGAAACCTTAGAAGCCTATATTGAATGATTTAAATATAATTTACAGAGGTCCCCATATACCACTTTACCTATGGATGCGTTGAAAACTACCTTAATTAGAGATACGAAAGATGAATGGATAGAAATGATTAATTTAATCGGGAAGGTTGATATTTATAAGGAATAATATGATGATATTGTAAAACTCTGTATGATATATTTGTGTGGGAGGACATGAAACAAGCCTAGAACTCACGATTCTCTTAGCATATGTCATAGAATTGCAAGGAGGGGAGTTACATAAGAATCGATTGGTAATATTTGAGAAGATTTTAAAATGGGTATCTTAACTATGCTAATAACATAGTTGGATTTTTTATAGGTAAAATAGAAGCGAGTTGAAGTAGATTAGTCATTAGTTATTTTCTGCCCTCATTGTCGGAAGAACCATAGTTGCAAAGAATGTCTGCTTGATATAGTAGAGATATCAGCTATTTGTACCAAATATCATTCAACTGATCATTTTCGTTCGAATTAGTGATTGAAATATGTATTCAAGAAATTTTAGGAAGAACCACATCTAGCGTATTTCGTAGCTCAACAATGAAAATTTTAGAATCACCCATCATGTATGTCGTAAGATCCTTTTATTTCTTTTCTAGAGAATTTGATGAATAATAGTTTTTGGGATTAAATTTGAAGTGTCAACAACATTCTACTACTACATGGTAGCCTTATCCATACACCTCATCGCACTAGAGAAATAAATCATTCCATGGTTCTTCTTAGCCAAATCAATAGAATCTCTCACCCTCAGAGAAGAATATACCAAATAATCCGTACAATTCCCAATGGGAAAAAGAATGAAGCTAGGCGCCAATGTGGCCCCAAAATTGGCAACACCCCACTGCACCAATCAATCAATCGATCAGAGTGTTGTCTTAGTCATAAAATCAACCATTGTTACAACCTCCACTTCAACTACCCCCAAACGCTCCACCTTAACTATGACCTAAGTTGCCTACATAGCCAAATCCAAACCTGAATAACAAAATTGTGAAATTCCTAGAAATTATTGAAACTTCAAATTATTCGCCTCCCTTTCTGGAATGCAATGAACAACATCTAATATCTGGGAGGACCATATTTGTAGAAGATCATCCAAACAATCAAGAACAACCAGGAAAAAAAATTCTTGCGAATGAGCAGTCTTTGATGGAACACTCTTCTCCTACTGTAATCATTACCAAAACATAATCATATAGTAAATCGATTAAATAACAAAAAACTATTAATATTACAGACACTACTCCTCCATTCCCTGAGATATTAGCCATAGTGAAATCACTTGTATATCTGAATGTTGATCTCTTAGAGGAATTACAAATTTTATGTATCAAAATCTCTCTCCTACAGACTATCAGAGAAATATCCATCTATGTAAAAACCATTAAAGAGCTATGTGTTAAGAATCCTGGTAGGAAGGCAAACAATTCTCCTACAATCCATGTCCTTGGGAAACTCTCTCTTCACATTCTAGGAAAACAAATACCTATACAATATGACAATCATGGAAATGCTCTAGTCATTGTCGAGATTCAGGGGCATAATTTCCCAAAAACGTTAGTGGAATTGGGAGATGCCATAAATATTATAACACTCGAAACTTGTGGCCTCCTTTGAATAACTAGATTTAAATAGAGTCCAAACATGTTGAACCTAGCTGATAGATCCGTAATAAAATTAGAACAGACATTAGATGATATCATTGTTTATGTATATTCCTTGGAATACCAGTTGATTTCCTGGTCCATAATCCTAGAATAAATGAGAGGGACACCCTCCAATATTAGGCAAACAACGACCTTCCATTGAAGACACATATATTTAGTTTTGAACCAGAAGTATGAAAATCACTAAGGGACCTTATACCAAGAATATTATCCTATACCCACTCTCTAGACCCAGCATGTTAGCTCACAATTTTAGATGTTCGCCCTCGAATATCAGGAAGGAAATTTATGTTGTCCCATCACCATTGATAAAGCATTTATTTTTAAAATACAGACCAAGGATGACAAAATTAATGGGTTTATTAACCAGCATTCCACTATAGGAATCCCAATAGGTTATATGCTGAAAGTTTTGCTTGATAATGAAGCCCAAGGAGATTCACTAGAGGATTTGAACACTTAGCATATACCTACCAATACAGTTCACAATATCATCCCCATTGAAATTGAACCTAAAAATACCTTGAGTATTAATGCTAATCTTGATGACCTTTAGCATGGAAACCTAATTCAATTTATTCAGAAATGTAAACAAGCCTTTGCATGGGACTATTCTTATATGAAGGGCATTGATCCATAATTTTGTACACATCATATCTATATTGAGAAAGATGCCCTAGCTGTTTGTAAGCCTCAAATATGATTAAATCCACACCTTAGTGACATAGTGAGACAATAACTTAAAAACCTTCTTGATGTTAGTATTGTATATCCTATTTCTTACACTCAGTGGGTTTCAGCACTCGTGGTACTCCATGAAAAGGATGGTAAATCGATAATTTGTGTCGATTATAGAAAAATAAATAAAACTATGTAGAAGGATCATTTTTCTCTTCCATTTGTAGACCAAGTCCTTGGCACTCTTGCCAAAAGGAAATATTTTTCTTCCTTGGATGGATTTAGTGGGTATAGTCAAATATATATTGCCTTTGAACACCAAGATAAAACTAATTTATCCTACCCATGGGGAATGCTTGCATATAGAGTCTTACCACTTGGGTTTTGCGATGCACTAGCCACTTTTCAAAGGGAAATTTTCAGTATTTTTTCTAACTTAATTAATGAGGTGATTGAAACATATATGGAAAATTTCATCCCTCATGATAAGTATTTCTAAGAAGCGTGGCATAATTTCGAGAAGGTTCTTGCATGATCTATAGCTACCGGGTTGCGACTTAGTCATAGAAAATGCAATATGATAATGACATAAGGTGTACTTCTGGGACATTTTATCTATGCCTTAGGTATTCAGGTAGACCTAACTAAGATCGAGGTAATTATTAAACTTCCTACCCCTTGTACATCGATAGATGTATCTAGTTCCCTTGGTTATGTTGGTTACTATTGTCCATTTATAGAACATTCTTTAAGAAAGTTGCAGCATGATTGTATGCATTAGCTGGACATGTGGAATTTGAGTGGATTAAAAAATGTAATATTGATTCTGTAGATTTGAAAAAGTTTGTTTCAATAGCTCCTGTGTTGCAAGGACCAAATTGGATTCTACTATTCCATATATCCTCAAATGCATCAGATACAACGATATGAGAAGTTTTAAGACAAGAACATGATAAGGATCCCTACGCAATTTATTACATTAGAAAACACTTCGAGCACACTCATAGACTTAAACTATACCATGATAAAAAATAATTGATGGTTGTCATTTATGCAATAAATAAATTTCATCATAGTAAAATAGGATATCAAGTTCTTCGATACACTCATCATTTTGTCATTCATTATTTAGCTATTTTTTTTTTACCAATGGAGGAATATCTCGTTGGTTATTTTTATTGTAGGATTTTGACATTACTATAAAGGATTGATTAGGAAAAGGAAATTGTGTTTCATATTTCTTGTCAAGAATTCTAGTTGTACCTAACTCTTTACTAGTTGAAGATCAATTCCTGGATGAACATTTGTTTTTTGTGATCATTAAGACACATAGTATGCTGATGTTGCAAACTAAATAGTAGATGGAAAATTATCATCACACTAGTCATCCCGAGAGAATGATCTTATCATCCAACGCAATGCACACTTTTCATGGATGGATGGTTACCTTTTTCATAGAGGGGTTGATATTCAAATTCACAAATGCATTAGAGAAGATGGAATTCATGGTATCTCCACAACTTGTCACGATGAACCCTTTGGAGTTGATTTGTCTAATTGAAGAAATAGACACAAGGTATTACATATCGGCTATTTATGGCCCATAATATTTAAATATGAAAATAAATATGTCCAGAGATGGAACAATTTCCAAATGATGGGTCATCCCATTAAGGCTGATAAAATTCCCCTTCAACAAAAGATTATATTGGAACCTTTTGACAGATCGTCAATGGAATTTGTAGGCCCCTATAATCCACCTTCAAATTAGAAATAATATATCTTAGTTTATATAAACTATGTAAAAAAGTAGGTGGAAGTGGTAGAACTCTCAAGGTCCACGGAACAAGCAGTCATTAATTTTATGTTCGAACTAATTTTTTGATATGGGTGCCTTGAGAGCTTGTACAAAAGGGCAGATTATAGTTCATTTATCTTAAAATTTTAGCCATTCTGCAAAAATAACATATCAAACATAAAGTCACTGCTCCTTACCATCCACAAGCAAATGGGCAAGTGGAAAGCACAAACAAAATATTAAAGGAAATTTTAACTAAAATGGTATCTATAAATCGTCAAGACTGAATCACTAAGTTTCCTAAAGCCTTATGGGTATACTAGACAACATGGCACAACACTATTTTATATTCACCTTCTCATCTTGTTTTTGGTACGAAACCTATCTTTCTGATTGAGTTTGAAGTTAAGACTCTCAAAAGTGCAAAAGAAATTGCATTGGATCTTGCGGAAGCACAAAAAATTATATTACAACAACCTAATGAACTGGATGAAATGTGCCCTCTTGTCTTACAAGGCACTGCTATAGTTAAACAACAACAAGCTAAATGACATGATCAATTCATTAAAAAGAAAAAATTTCAAAAAGGGGATTGGGTGTCATTGTATGACTTCATATTTTAAGAATTTTCAAGTGAAATCCAAACAAGATAACTTACACCTTATGAAGTTATTGAAGTTTATGACAATAGAATTATGTTCCTCACTAGGATTGATAATTTTGACATTTCTTTCCTTCCCAATGGGTATCAAATTTGTTTGTATCACCAAACACTTACACAAGAATCATTTATTCATTAAATTGATAATGAAATGAATTTCTAGGTTATAGCTGATCAAGGAAATGCCCCTGCATTCAGAACTAGGTAAATTTCTTTCAAAATGTTTTTTAGTTTTTACATAATGTAAATAATCTTCTTTTTTATGATAGCTATATTTTTTTTTATTTTGGGAAATATCACTGAAATTTGCATTATAGTCATTCTTTCTTTAGTCTTAGTTGTTGTTTCCTTAATTACAGTTGTTGTTTCGTAGTCGATGTTTCCATAATTACTTTCTTTGTTTCCTTAGTCACAATTTTTGTTTCCTTAATTCTAGTAATTGTTTCCTTAGTCACAGTTGTTGTTTCCATAGTCATAGTCATTGTTTCCATAATTATAGTCATTTCTTCCTTAGTCATAGTTGTTGTTTGCTTAGTCACAGTCAGTGCTTTCATAATTATAGTCATTATTGCCCTAGTCACAGTTATTGTTTCCTTAGTCAAAATCATTGTTTACTTAGTCATTGTTGTTGCTTCCTTAATCACAGTTATTGTCTCCTTGGTCATAATTTTTGTTTCCTTGATCACAGTTATTGTTTTTTAAAGTACATTTATGGTTCCCTAGATGCGATTATTGTTTCCATTTCTTGTTAATACTTCTATTTTCTTAGGGTAAGGACCATTTTCAGCCATTTTTTGATATTATGGTTGGATAACTAATTTTCCTAATGATTATCATTGAAGAATGGTTTATAAGAAATCATTATCAAAATTTTGAAACTTCCTTAATAGTTAGCTCCGCTTATATTGTAATATATCTATAAAAAAACTCATGCTAAATTCCCCCCATCACCACTTAAGGAGCATTATTTCATTACAATTTTTAACTCTTCCACGATCATTTTGAAAAATAAGCTTTGAGGACAAAATTAACATGCTAAAAAAGATCATTATAATACTTTTCACACCATCCCTAACTCTTAAAGAGTTGACATGCCACATCGTTTACTAAGTAATACCTTATGATTAATAAAAATCATATCAATCAAAATCAAAATTTAATAGAGGATAGGACGCTTGATCACAATACAATCTACCAGGATCATAGGATCTTGTGGAGTGACATTACCATTTCTTCTCACTAAACTAGGCTAATGGCCTTTAGTATCTGAGTCAAAGGACAAGAGGTGTCTTGACGAATTGGCTTGTTCACCTTATTAGGTCTCGTGGATGACATAGTTATTAACTAGTTACCATGCTAGAAAAATGGCCTTCTATAAATGCTTTGATAAAAACCAGGTATGGATCTTTCCTTGTAATTGGGATAATGGAATATCAATGGGTTAGAAAGGAAACCCTATTGAGGCTATGGACAACTACTCACAGCATAAGACATGCTCGCAGTATTAAAGTAAATTTAAAGATTACAATTTATGTTGTCTATTTTGTCTCCTCAAAATTAATAAAAGAAATATAGTTATATTTATTATGGAAATTTATAAAACCCTCCTAGAAAGTGGTGATTATTGGTTGTCCATCAGTAATTTATTATAATTCTGCATAGTGGGGATATAATTTTTTTGAAAATTCATCATTCTAACAAATATCTTTTGTTTTTTTCTCTAATGATACACTTGACGCAAATATTACTTCCATACATCTATCTTTCCTAGAAATTTTTTCACCCCTTTATTTCGCTCGCACCATTCACGTATTATAATAATTAGAATTAGCATTATGCCTCATGATTAATAAATAACTTAATGATTCGTTCACATGTCACAGATACCCTCTGCCTTTTATTTTTGTTTTTTATTGTTTCCCTATCACGTTTCTTTAATATCACCTTATCCTTTAATCTTCTCAAACCTGAAAACCTATTAAAATACTAATTGATATCCACAAATGACCTTCAATTCTATTGGTGGGGGAAGATGGCATTGATATATGGTTTTTGATTCAAATTTTTGAAATGTCATTACATGTCATGATCATTGAGCCTCTATACTCTAACTCTTATTATTCTTAGTATATATTTTGAATTATCTTGTTTCCAACTACAAAACTGCATCTTTTTAAACAATCAACAATGGGCGACCATTCAGTCTAATATCAACCTACTCAATTACAGGCCTTAGAGCAAGTCCACAACATTTTGATCCAAGACAGATGGTTGGAATTATTTGAATAATTACAGGTCTTTGATAATGAAGTAGCTTGAGACTTCACAAGAAATTTGGTCAAGGACATAGAAATGGTATCAAACACAAAGAGGCAAGTAATTAAGGGTGCAATTGTGGAAGTAACTTTTCTTCTGACATAGGGAGAAAAATGGTATGAGATACACACCTTGCTTGAGAACGCAACCCTCTTGTTTCTAAAAACTGGTCAATAATTGGCAAGGAAGGGAAAGGGATATGACCCCAATTCATTACCGGAGCCATGGAAAGAAGTAGCAAGTATCGTCCATCGATACTTTATTTATTATTGAAGGTATGATGTGGTGAGGGGATATCATCTCAAATTAATGGCATCTCTAAGGCAAAAGGTAACCCTTATCCTTCCCTACTTTCTCAGTCTGTTGCTACATGAAACTATTATTAGTCCAAGAAGATCCAAATTCCAATTCTTGGTCATTAGTAATCACATAATTATCAAATTATTAATGATAAGAAGTATCAATCAAGCACTACGAACCTGCTAAGGGTTCATTGGAAGCCCTGATGCTAACCAAAGCATTGCCTTGGGAAATGAAACAATTATTGAAACATATGGGAGTGTTTCGGTTGGTAATGAGAATCTTGGAAAAAGGCAATGAGGATAATTCAAATTAATTTTTAGCAATAGAAGATACCCCACAAGGAACTACACAAACTCTAAAACCTCAAAACCTCAGTAAAGTGGAGAAAAGAAATGACATTTGTTATAGCTTTGCTACCCAAGAGAGGAAGAAGCTCAACTAAGGTAGTTAAGTAAGGTCACAGTTGTTTCAATCCTCTTGAGAAGTCACCAAAAGCAAATTTGGCCCAAGGTTTCTCCAATGGAAAATAAATACACGAGGAAAACCTTGGAGAAAAATAAGCTCAAGATTTACCAGTCCCGAGACAAAAAGAACAAGAAGTAGAAATAGCTCAAGCATTAGAATGGCTACATAGTTTATTGGAAACTCCAAAGTTAGGAGAAGAGATAATCAATTATGCGGAAGGACCTATTGCTTGTTATGAAAATCCTTCTAACTAGGGGACTTCACCTAATTCACCAGCTATGACATCTCCCACTAATTCTTTAGCTACTATTATTTTGCAATCAGATGATGACCTTGAGGGTGTTCCCTTCCAAGAGCATTATGAAGACTTTGTTTCTACTATGTTTGAGCCCTCCTCTCGGAAAGATATAACTCCATAGTTCCTCCTTGAATATCTTATTTGTGAAGGTCGAGATGGTGGTACTTAATTTTCAATTAAACCTGAGGCTCATATTCCCGAAAAAGACCTCCTGAAATATATAATTGATGTAATGACAATGGAAGTTGATAATTCATTGACTGGTATATAAAAGTTGAATATGCTCAGGATATTATTACTGAAAAAATTGAGAGAATAGTTTTTGTTTCTTCTCTTTTTGCTCCAGCATCCTTGGCTAGCAGTTTTTTTAGAAGAGAACAAGTATCATAGGTGTGAGAAACAAAGAAAACGGTAAACTTCATGAAAGAAGAAAATAAGAAATTGCAATGGAAGGTATGCTAGATAAAAAATGGTTGTACGTTAGTATCCATTTTCATAAATATCATGTGAATAAGGTTAGAAGAAAGAAGGAAACTTAGGAGATTGAATCCCAACGTGACCTCATACCTGTCTTTATTGAAGAAATTACGAAGAAAAAATTTGTTCATCCTTCTACTAAAGTATGAATTGAATATTATTCTAAGATATAGATGACTCAAGTTGCTCCTAGTCTTGTCGAAGTAGAAACTCAAATAGATCCACTATCTACCCTTACTGAAAGAGGACTATAAAAATATGATGTACCTATTTATACTCTCTTAATTGTAGACAAGACCATTAAGGTCGTGAAAAAGATATCGAAAGACAATAGGATACTATAGCAAGATACCATAAAAAAGTGTTTCCTCATAAATAACATTAGTAACTACTCCAACTATTTAGGGAAATGATAGCAATAGAGGAAGGGAATTATGTGCAAATAAGAGAATTTGAGAAGAAAATACATAATTTAAGGGATCACCTTAATAAGGATACAAATAAAACAATGGAAATATGCTCCATTTCTTCAGATGCCTTTCCATGTAGGTGCCCGCCACGAAATTATTCGTTGTATTTACTTGAGCCATATTTGTTGGTTAAAGTTAAAGCTATACAGTCTTTCGATTTTATTACTACTTTCCATAAATATGATTGGCACAAACAATATCTTCTATGTGAACTATATATGAATAATTTCTTTCTAGAAGAACATGTGGAAAAAAATATTGTTCCATTTATTCATGACATTCAATTCTAGGCCTTATCGCACCTTCCAGAGGAGAGAGAATGCTCTTGATCTTTAGGTTATATGAGAAACTAAGAACCATTTTATCACAAATATTCATCATGATATCTTCATAGAAAAACATAGTGTTTCTTCTGCATTTTCATAGATTCTTAGTAATGTTTTACATTGAGGTTTGGAATAGTTGTGATATATCAGAGATGAGGCTATTCGTGGAGCTAAAGCTATATGGCAGACATATTCTAATGAAATAAAAAATATAGAACCCTTTAGGTTCCATAATCATTTCAGTATGTCATGTCTAGACTACATGGATATGTTCACCTGGTATTAGGAAGAGGTATCAATTGGATAGAGTATAGGTAAATATGCCCCATGGTTTGGTTCCCTTAGTCTTTTTATAAATATGGATATGATTTATGATAGGTAGGCAAGTATGTGGCCTTTCAAGAAATCAGAAGTAGGAATGGATTCAAACATAGAGGTGTGAAATTTTATGAAGCTTACTCCTTAACTACTTTAAATGCTAATGATTCTTTTTGAGGAGGTCATGAAAAAAGGTCAGTTGGTCGGTGACATTGGGCCTCGTAATTGTTATAATTTCCTTACCTTGTTCCTTAGTTTTTATATGAGTTTCTAAGTCTTTCTTGTATCTAGGATATGTTAACCTATGAGGTATGTATTCTAGAAGTGTTTAATAGATTATTATTATTTTATTATCCTCGTCAATGGATCTAACCACTAAAGCCTTATTTACTTACAATTGGATCCTTATTTTGAACATGAATCTATTGATAAAGTCACACTCGTTGTTGCTTCTTTGATCCATGTTGATGTTGGTGGCCACCCACCTATCCCATTGGACCCACACAATTTTCTCTTTTAGTTTTTTTCAGTTTCATAAATTGTAGCATAGTTTACTATTTTTAGTAGTTTTTCGAGTCCTTAACTTCTAGAGCCGTTTTAAGGCCTTAAACAACGTTTTTTTGGGAAATATGGGGGCAACATGGGACCATGGACCGATGTTGTCCTTCCCGAAGTGGTAGTTCTTAGATATATCTTTCTAACGAGCTATTGTATGCATCAAATAGAGATCGTATGCCAATGTTACGACCCGGGGAAATTGATGTACCAATTTACCCAAAGGCGGCCCACAATTTGGCGTTTCATCTTCTAGGGCTAGGTTTTGGGATGTTAAGGGTTTTCCATTCTTTCTCAACAATAGATAAGCCTTCGAGCCTCATTGTAGCATAGTTTAGAGGCATGTAACCACCACATCCCTTCTCAAAGATATGCTACCATTGCCCTAGCTGGTTTATTTCCATTTCTAGTTGTGAGCATATTTCAGTATTTTCCAGTAATGAAATGAAGTATTATTCCCACTGAATCTTTGTGTATATGGATATCTCTATATTTTGTTTCATTCCTATTTAAATCCATATTAGTGGTATCAGAGCACTCTTCTTTTTCTCTGTTTTTCTTTGCATGTCCCCAACGAGGTCAAGATATAACGATTTAGGGCTTCAACTGGTCGAACCTTTGCAAGACCAGCTTTGTAAATCTAGATGGCCTCGCATGACAAATGAGAAGGAAGATGACAAGGTAGGAGATACTATCAAAATCTTGCTCAAAGAAGCCCTCGAGCGATAAAGGAATGCGATGATGGATAGCTTTGCACAGATCCTTCAGCTGCTACCCAGAGGCGATGCATCAACTTCCAACAACTACTCTAGAAATGCTACACCATTTAAGGTACAAGTTAATTTCAAAATCCCCATATTTGAGGGTCAAATAGACACAGATGCCATAGATAAATTGTTAAATCTGCTAGAAGGGTATTTTTCTGTTCATGAATTTTCGAGTCGGGAAAATATTGTTTTCGCTCTCCTCAAAGCAGCCCCTCACGTCAAGGACTGGTGGGCAACCTACTGCGAGTAGAATAATGAAAGCACAGGCTCACTATTTTTAGAAACACCCACTTGGGATTCATTCTGAGAGGCCATCAAGGAGTAATACTACCCTATCAAAAGCTATGAGGACAAATACATAAAGTAGACCACGCTGCGGTAGGGACGGGACCAGGATGTGCCAGAGCTCGCAAACATTTTTCATACCCTTCGCGCATAGTTGGGTATCAAGGACTCTGAGTTGCATTTGGTACTCAAATACCACGGCTACCTACACATATACATCCAGGAAGATATGGAGTTCCTGAACATCTCCTTGCTTGGCACGATATACCGATACTCTGTCAAAATTGTACCAAAGTTCAAACAGAAGAAGCGAGACTTTGGATCTACAAATCCGAAGCCCAAAGGACAAAGCTAAGGTGGGGTGACCCAAGACAACCCGTCGAAGCCGCAACAAAAGAACAACACCACGAAACCAAAGAAGGACATAGGAAAGTGGTGGGAGTTCCATAAGAGTCCATCTCATAACGCAAGTGAGTGTCCGACCAGGCAGTCGTTGGTGGCCAAGTTGAAGGCTTCCGAATCAAATGCATGTTCTGATTCTGAGTCAGAACCCGACAAGGGGAATGGCAGAGGGAATTAGATCATTGATGTGGATCCCAACGCCACTATTACGATCTCTACGGTCTAGAAGAATGAACTCTAAGATCCAAAGGAGGGGGAACGTCATTTCCACTCATAGGTGTGGGTGAAGGGTTCATTGCTACAATTCATTGTCGATAGTGGCAGCCAAAAGAACCTCGTTTTAGCAGAGGTCGTGAAGCAGTTGTGCATAATGACTACACAACAACCACAGCTGTACAATATCAGGTGGCTTCACGAAGGACAAGATCTCAAAGTTTGCCAATAGTGCTCCCTTCCCTACAGCATCAAGCCCTTCACAGATGAGGTATTGTGTGATGTTACACCTCTAGATGTTTGCGATGTACTATTAGGCCAGCCATACTTGTGGAGGCAACATGCTGTGTATGAGTCAAAGCCTCATGTTGTCATTATTTCTTTGGATAATTCAGTATACAGGATAGCGGAGGTAGCCCCACCGACCACCACCTCTTTGATCAGTGCCAAGAAAGGTAGCAAGTTCATCTCCTAGACTAGGAAATTCATTTTCTGTCTGGTTCACTCCCAAAGTAAGGGGAAGATCGTTGCTACATCCATGACCCACGTAAAGGGTTCCTCCATGTAACATCAGCCACAAAGGGATACAGTCATGACAGAACACAAGAACAACTTATCCTCACCTAGAAGGGTACCACACAAGTTTCAGGTGGGTGATAAAGTTTGGTTACATCTGTAGAGAGAACGCCTTACTAGAATCCATCAGAAACTTAGATCAATCCAACATGGTCCTTACACCAGTACCAAGGCTACGGGTAACAATGCTTTGATGCAAAACATTCCTCCATTCCTTCACTTGCATTGAGTGCTCAATGTGGACCGTCGTCGACTATGCTTTCGACCATTTTTGGACACATAAGAGATTGCAGAACAGTGCACCAGAGACCGAGCTCAGTAGAAGCTTCGTCATCTCAAGGAGGACCTCAATGCAATGGGGACCATTTCTCGCAAATGGGGGAGGAATGATCCAGGTAGATGTTTGTTGCCACCCACCTATCCCATTTGGACTCCCACAACTGTCTCTTTTAGTTTTTTCAGTTTCCAAAATTGTAGCATAGTATACTATTTTTAGCAGTTTTATGGGTCCTGAACTTCCGAAGCCATATTGAGGCCCTAAACAACGTTTTTTGGGAGATATGGGGGAAACATAGGTCCATGGACTAATGTTACCCTTCCCAAAGTGGTAGTGCTTTGACAGATCTTTCGAACGAGCTATTGTATGCGTCAAACGGATATCGTATGCCAATGTTATGACCCCGACAAATTGATGTACTAATTTACTCAAATGGGGCCCACAATTTGGCATTTCATCTTCTAGGGTTAGGTTTTAACACACATTTCATTAAATTTGGAAGTATTCTATTACAAGGCCTTCAACAACATTCATTCTTTTGTAAATTTACATATTAACTTAATTCAACATAAAAATAATTTAGTAATTTCAAACCAAGTAGAGATCATGAATAGGTCAAACATGAGTTGTGATGTACAATAGTATCAATACACAATAGGAATGTGAAATAAAACTCCTAGAAGCAATTGATTCAAGCTAAATCAAATGAGTATGTCTAACATCCAATAAAGTTATTATAGTTATGGATAACGAACTAGATTCCTCGATGTTTGAATTTTGTGACTGAGGACTCTAAACCCCTTTGCCACAACCTATGGAGGATTTGTTGATTGAATGACGTTGATGTGAGCATCTTGGTGTAAATGGAAAGGATGCGCATCCCTTGTTTTGGATTGAAACTAGTCTACTAAAAGCTTCGTAAAATGTTTTTGTGCTCAATTTCTTACGGTCCCTTTGTGCCTTTATGAAGCACTAATGAGCGGGTGATCATTCGTCTTCATAACATCCAAGCATCCATTATAAAAGTTATGCACTATTGGTCTAGGTATTTCAGGAAGGTTAGGCACCATTGATCTATCTCCACTCAAAGCCAAGTACATCAAATGAGAGTTCTTAAATGGGTATTCGAGTCATTCCATTGTGATGGACAATATCACTAATTGAAGTAAACAAGAATTAGCGGTCTTCTTGTAAGTAGTGGAGGCAAGGGTTT
>APFE030726366.1:93453-107851 GCA_000404065.3 Pinus taeda | reverse complement strand
CAAATGAATTAGGGAATCAATGCATATATATGTAGACAGAAACTATAATGGGTTTTAAATACAATGCCACAATTGGAGCAGCAGCAACTGCAAACTTGCTTGGATCCTTCAAGTACTCCTTTACTTTCAAATCAGAAATGATGGCTATCAAAACTTCAATAATTATAACACCATGTCATGGGCATTGGAATGAATCTCTAGCATGCTAAAACAACAGTGATAGACTTCCTTACGTGTCCAAATACTTAGCAAACTGTATAGTGTTGGTCATATATACCATAGCATTTTACCACGACCTTTCAAGAGCCTTCCAACTATGCACAATTTCAGGAAAACCTCCAGGAGATTAGAGAATACTCGCCCCTGCTTCAGATGTATATGCAGCCAATTATTAAGGAGATTTGACTCTTTGACAGTGATAAAATCTGCCCACAAAGGACAACTCGAACACAAACTGATAGAACTTGATTTGAAGATGCTTTGAAACCAACTTTTCCTCTTTAGATAAGCTACAACCAACTCAACCTCTTGAAATAGGCTCTTCTTTGTCTAGACAGTTGTAAATATACTTATTGAGTTTTATTCCAAATTGAGATGCACAATGAGAGTATAATGCCTCCAAAAACTTCTCAATCATCAATATGATATATTCAATGATTTCACCATTAAATTAAATCACCGCTGAGCATATTACATCAGTCACTAGGAGTAATTTACTCACTGGAAACAACACCGAAGATACTAGCCATGCATCTCTACTGATTTCTGAACTTACAAATAAGAGTTTACAGTATGCCCAACATCAAATCTGGAAATGACGGTCGCAGTTTAATGTCTTCAGCAGCAGAACACCCACGAACGCTGGACTTGAGGACCCTTCAGGCATATGCACATTCCAACGCACAATTCATTTCAATGCACATTCTAACGCACAATTCATACTTTTCAATGCTTCAAATGATGTGTATATAATGCAAACTATTCCACGGCTTCAACAATAGGTTTTCATGACAGCGCAGCCCTTCAAAACAGTTCAACTCCCAAAGAAAACATTCATCCATCAATATAGCACAACATACATACCATATAATACCAAGAAGTCTTCTAACAAACGCAGAGCATACACTGTCTAGTACCACAATCCAACAGAAATTGTTAAAACACCGTATTCACCATACTATTGCATATATGCCACTTTTTCACTACAAATTTTACATCGGAGGCAACACTCCAGGGACCGAGAATCACTACAACACATTATCAATACAGCCCTCAAAAGTTCAACAGACTTTCCAACAAATATATATAACACTGCTTGCATCAAAGATGCAATATTTGATGCCTATGACCGAAATGAACCGCTTGAAGGAAACAACCATTGTATCATCTCGCACCTTCAAGCCTCCTCCGGGCCAGCAACCTTCTTGTAGCCCTCCCTCCGGACATCAGCCTTCGTTGGTATAGGCCTGAACAACATTTTTCTCATGAAAGTATCCAACAGAGTACGAGGGAATTGAATGAGAAAAAGACTGCAATCGCTTGGAATTGAGTAGTTGTTGACGTAAAATATGAACAGGAAGAAGAGAAGCAAAATGAATTGAAGGAGGGGAAGCCACCAAACTGACTACAGTAGGGAGCCCATAATCTCTCGTTAAAGTTAAATAAGTTGTTCCAAGAGAACGAATACTACCAACCATTGGTATTATACCAACCCATGAGATAGACGTCTGTCAATGCTCCTTGTATAAATGCTATTTATCCCCAAAACGATGGAAATCCAAACATATGCTCAGTAGATCTGGCGCGGTTGCGATAAGGGAGGCCTCTGTTTTGGAAGCATGAACACTATTTATTATTATTTCGATTTTCCACCGAATACTCAAACTGGTGCATTCGGCAGTGCAATATGGAACAGGTAATATTACTAATGTTTTGTTACCCTATATGTAGACATTACTCTTTTTTGGTCGCTGAACAGTCAGGAGATGTCAAATTCTCCTCCTGGTTTTCGGTGGGTGCCGATATGGGTATGGCAATGCTGATGATAGACGGTGGATCTAGCCCCTGTAGGGCTATTATCCCACATAAAATGGAAACGCGCCCTCTCTGTTTGTAGCCTTCTATTCCTCTGTCTCAAGGGAAGCTTTTTCACTCCAGGTTTTCATCAAAAGTGTTTATGGGCAGACATCTCTGTTTGGATAAACGCTACAGATACCATGCATGATCTGAAACGAAGTATCAAGAACAAGTGGTTCCTATTGCGCATCACAACCTCATATATGCAGGGATTTTACTTGAAGAATGTACTCGGATCAATGACAATGGTATCTATAGGAATTCATCCATTGTACTGAATCTGCGGTTGGGTGGTGGAGCTCCGGGTTCCAAACTCAAAATGGATCATTTTCATACAAGGATGAAGCAATAGAGCGGCTAGCACCAGTAGATGTTAAGCGAGAGCTAGCAAGTTGGGCCAAGAGCTATTACATGCTCGAAGGACACATGGAAGCGATCTTAAAATATGATCGACCCAAAATCCCTGCGCCACGCTCAGCACATCTATTTTAATACATCGTTTTTTTTTTTTTGAATGAGACAGCATAGTATTCCGGCATAGCGTAGTGGATAGGTGTGATGTCGTTGGATTGGTGAGCGTTATGTAAAAACAAACTCAATGGAGCAAAGAATAATACCATGTCAGAGAATAATGGTAAATCGCAGATGGAGCAGCGCTTTTAAATGGGGCGTTTATGGACAAAGAGCGCAGGTAATGCCAGAGAATGATAGCGCAGGTACAAAGAGCGCCGGTATGGCAGATAGAGGTCAGAGATGTCAGTTAGCAGTGGATTTCAGGCAGAAAATTCTCAGGACAGAGCACATGTAATGTCAGGAGCAGCTAATTATATGGAGGAGCAGCGCAGGCATTATCAGGGGTATGGAGGCGGTTCTATATGGAGAGCAGACACCAGCAGCAGTATAATCAGGTTGCAGCTAAAATTGCGCTGAAGAAATATTCATGAGAAAATATTCATGAATTTCATAGCAGAAATAAACTGCACAGAAAGGCCATAAAACAAATGGCTCAAATTAATTATGCAGGGCAAGAATACGCCTGCTCTGATACCATGTTAAACACACATGGGCAGCAAGAACAATACGACAGATAATCGGGAGAGTACAATTTTTATTAACAAGAGATATACATTTATAGTACAATATGTGACCGTTGGGTTTCTCATCCCAAGGTCTCTTCGACTCCTTTTGTCCATTCAGCTTCCACACTAACCCATTGAGGATTAGGTGTCCAACAATAATCAAGTAAGAGAGATATGAAATACTTATATTTTGAGAGGATATCAACTCCCTCTTGATCTTTATTCCTCTTGCATCCAACAGCAACTTTATTAGGTTCACCGTCATCATGATGTCATTCCTTTCTTGTAAGAACCAAGGTTTCTATTTCCAACGGAAATGTCCAACTCTTGGGTTTTGTTCGTAAACCTTGGAGTTTTTCTTATTCAAATCCTTTTAGCCTATTAGAGTTTACAAACCCCAGTTATCCAAAAACCCTAAACTTGATCAAACAACAATCATACTTGAATTCACTATAAACTCAAACCCTTTTTGCTTGCTAGGGTTTGCAAATGTCTAGCTTCAAACCCTAGACTTCTACAACTCCATTTTATGTCCACAGATTTTGCAATATAAAATCGACCTGCATTGAGAACCCAACATCTTCCTTATTGGGAGTTGTACTTCTTTATCAAGGTAAGTCTTTCGTATTATCAATATATATGATGCATCTTGCAAGATGTCAATATCTTGCTTTTTGCAGAACTTTGAAATATATGTATGTCGCTTCATCTTTTCTCGCAATGGACCGTGACATAGTTATCAAGTTATAGATGCAAGACATGTCACTGTAGCATATTACCTTTTATATTGACACAGGTTCTTCATATGCTACATATCAAGAAATTGTCCTTAAGGGATTCCTTAAGGATCTCTTTGTTAATTTTATTGAACTTCATGAGGTTTGTAATCCCATGACTCATACTTTGAGTGTCAAGCTTCATCATTGTAATCCTTATATTCATCATTGAAGTGTGATTATACTTCAACCCTGTGACTCATATTTTCACACATGACATTAGATCAAACTCTACATTGAGTACATTGCCTTTCCTAAAGATTAAAGATACAGATCTCATGCAATAAGCCCTCCAAGAGAACAGGAAAACATCCAGCAAATCTATCTCAAACTTCGCACTCTACCATAGAGATATGCCATGATTGGGGCTTCCTGGCTTCAAGTCAAAAGATGTAGCAAAAGAAAATAAAGATTGGCTTGTTCATTCTCCTAAGATTATTCAAACCTTGTAACATGCCCTAAGATTTGGATAGAGGTTGATCTAAGGTTACTCGATCTTTCAAGTACAGATTCACAGTGGAACTCAAACTAGGGAACCTTCAGATTTTCGACCTACTGTAACAATAGACGATTTTATCCTTCATTTGGAAAGTGTTCTTGAACTAGGCCAAATGATTTTGAGTTCAAGGCTACTCATTCACCATAATCTAGCTTTGATACCATGTTGATTTTTGAAGAGTCTTCTATTATCTATACTAATAATTTCTTTTGATGATTTAATTTATTTACACATTCTTATCCATGGTTTCATCATTAAGCAAATTACATGGAACACATCAACAATTAAGACAGTAGGATCATAAAGAGATGGCCACACAAAGAACACAATATTGTACCATGGGAAAATCCACTAAGGGAGAAAACCCAACCAACCTTTTTCTTAGAGAATCAATGCGACAAGAGAAACATCAAAGTCAACTAACCAACAAGATGACCACCACCAAGGACCAAGTCAACCCTCCACAAATATGATCAAAGTAGCTCTGTAACAAGGTCATAAAACAGCCTCCAAGCCTACGTCAAAACTCACACTATGCAACTGAGATCAGCCTTTGAATGCGCACTATATCCAAGAGATATATCACAAAGATAGGGTTTTCAAGAGGGACGAAATGAGTCCTACAATTTTAACTCAGCATACACACTTATCCATAGAGATATACTTTAGAGACAAGTTCTCCAAAGGGGCTGAAATACCAACGAATATATACCTCAGATCTGCACACTTAAACCAAGGATCCCTCACATTATATCACAAAATGATGCCACAAATGTTGTGCCTCATTCTTGCGCAATATGCCACAAAACGTTCGCATTGTTCAACATAGACATACCTCAAGAAATCGTCCAGAACTCAACCTCCCTTAGTCAGTAGAGTGAGGGCTATAGAATCATCTTTCTCCTTCCATTTTCATCCTTCAAATACTCCTTGCTACTTCACTTGAACATAGATGGGAGTGTGATATCAAGTGTGTTTTGGAGGAGAGCGAATAGGCTCTATTTATAGTGATTTGTCCCTGTGAAGGGATGTGTCTCTTTTGCAGGCCAACTTTATCTTGGAGGGGCCGACTTGGTCACTTGTGGAGGTAAAATACAAATTCAAAATTTCATTTTTCCTGCTCTTGATGAGCCTTATAATATTTTTTCTTTTGAATACAAAATAAATATTTTCCTTTTTCTTGCAAGCATGAATAACATGCTTTAAATAAATTTTCCTTTTACAAATATAATTCACAATTACAAATATAAATGACATATTATGAAGACTGGCCATAGTTACAAAATTCAACACCCCTTGTGTTGTACATTAATTGGTCCTCGTGTTGAGCAAGGTGGGGAAGAAAATTGAGTGGATTCGACTTAATTTTTAAGAGGCAAAAGAAATTCAAGCCTTCAACATAAACAACCACATGTCCCAAGGCATCTACAAGGAATTTGTGAAGTTGGATCTCCTTAAAGTACCTAAACTTTAAAGTTTATTTCATAAATTCTAATTTCTATAACTCTAAAGTCAAATATGTAAATTGGATTCTCAAATAAGTCATGATTCATGAATTATAATAAGTATTCAACCAATTATGATCTTTAGTTTATTGAAAGATTGGCACTTTCAAGTTGTTGAGACTCGTTTTGTTTCTCACATCATAGTCTCAACAAGGGTTACGCAGATGAAAGAAGTATTGCAATGAATGGTATGCAGTTCCCTTCGAAATCAATGGAGGCAATCCCATACTGAAAGAGCACAAGTAGTGAAAAGGTTGGTTGTTGATGATGAATGGTGGGATAGGGTGGGGTGGCTCTTGGCATTTACTAAGCCAACTGTGGATTTGCTATGCATGTTTGACATAGATATGTCTAATTTGGGAGAGGTGTGTGAGGGCATTGACTCCATGATAAAGAAGATAAGGGTTGTTATAAATGCCAAGGAGAAGCACCCAGATGAAGTTATTTACAAAAGAAGTAAAATCTACTTTTAAAGTAACTTCCAGCACCTAAAAATAAATTCCCAGCCATATCATTATATGAAAGTATACAAAATTCTGAACATAATAAGGGCTGAAAATTTTATGCACTTTTTGTATCCCAAATATGGAAATTTTCTAAGTTAGTTATGGTATAAAACACTTGAGAAAATTAAGAATTTTAGATGTCACAATCATGAACAAGTACTGAGATAAATCTGGAGTATATGAGGGTAAATAAAGCAAAAAAATGTCTGCATTTGGTACTAATTCATAATCGACACTTGACTAAAAGATTTGAATGGTCATGACACAATAACTACTTTACTTGCTACCTCAAATCTGCATTATTAGTGCATGCATATGGCTGGAATTGATCATGAAAATTTTCTGAATTACGGCTTCTCAAACCTTGGTCTTCAAGAGGAGTTGTTTTGTTCCCTCACACCATTGGAATCTTCTTCAAGAATGTGATCTTCAATGTATTCTTCAAGTGCTTGATGACTTCCTTCATCTTCATGCTCTTGGTCTTCAATGGCGCCACAAGGTGTCTCTTCAATGCTTTCAATTATCTCATCTTTTTCATCTTTCTTATAGGTAGGATCCCAATGCCTGAGGAATGTTTGAATAAAACCTACAAAAGACGATATCTCCCTTTTGTAGAAAGATTTGAACCAATCCTTTGCATCTCAATTCAAGGACCTTGCAAACGTTCTCATTCGAACATCTTCATGCACAATATTCAAATTTGAAATATAGTCTTCAAGCAATGAAAGATGTTGTGCTGCTAAATCACTGCCATAAATAGGATCTCTATAAACTCGTGGAGTATACTTGGTTCACTCTGGAGGGCACTGATTTGGATGCCAAGGAACATTCAAAATATCTAAAGGGGTATACAATACATGAAAATTCCATGATGCCATATTTTTTCATACAATTTGATATGCAATCTGAAAATAACACCTTATACCAAGAAGATGGAGTCACGAAGGTGTCTTCTGTGATCCCTGCTATCACGAAATCTAGCACCTTAGTGAAAAATCCTCTACAAGAAACCCAAACTAGTGTCACATGGAAGTGTTACCACTACCGCCTAGGCAACATCTTCTTTCTCTTTGGTGAAGGATGGATCATACACAAGGGAGGCTTCCCTAATAGCTTCTAGGGCTTCTAAGGCAAGATGGGATCAAGTCTAAGGATACCTATCTAACTATTCAAAATACCACAATAAGGTATAATATTCAAGGTAAAGACAAGGTGGTTAACTACAGCAATTTTCAGATTTGAATGGATGAGGAATTAGGCTAATTTAGAAGGTTTAATAAGTCAATATTAATCAAAGGAAGATATCTAAACACTATGACAGAAAAAAATGCTTGGCTGTTATAAAACTTGCATAAAAGATGATGTATTATAGTAATAGTGACAGTAGCAATAAAATCATCCCTTTAACAAGTGATTAGCAAATGAAATTAGGGATGAAATAATGAATTAAACAAGAGTTTAGTTAACTAACTAAGTCTGAAGATTAAAATGCATGTAACAGCCCCAGGAAACAAGATGTCTAGCCCTAGAAGGGTCGTAAAATAAATCAACAAGGTAAAATATGATAACAAGATCAACTTTTAGTCAAGTGCACAACGATCCAAAAATTCTACCTTATCTCTGGCTGAAAAATTATATAAAGCTGTTATAAACCCTAATTTAACCCTAGAACAATAAAGCAAAAGTTAAATTGTGGATTTTATGATTGCCTATTGAGAGACGATTAGTGCCTATTTATTTTTTGGGGCATATAGGGTCAACTAAGGACTCCCTTGGGAGAAAGTAAGTGAATCTAGGGCTTTCCACCACTAACACTAGAAGATCCACATAGTCTCTAAAAAAATTGAGGAAATTCAAGGGAAGACACTCCCCTAGAAATCATCATAAGGTTTTTAAGAAGGGATTTATCCAAATAGAAACTAAGAGAATGCACCCTCTCCACTACAAAAGCACAATTACACTCAATAATCATTCATAAACATGTCCAGCAAAATTTATAGAGACCACTTATTCAAGAAATTATTTGCATCCTAAGTTGCCAAGAAATGCGAGTTCAGGTACGGATATGGGAACGGGTACGTCACTTTTTGAAACAAGGTATGTGGGTTCGTCAAGGGTATATATATATATATATATAGACTTATGGAAATTCAAATTATGAATTTTCAATTTTGAAATCTTCTAATTTACAACAAGAAAAATAGAACATTGAACATTCTCATTGAAATTTCAAATTTAATATCAACCACGAGATATGTGAATCATGACAATAGATATATATTATATGTCTAGGACTCAATTGTCATACTACATCCAAAATTTTCGTTAAGGCATTTCCACACGTGAAATAGAAAATTCCAAGAAAAAAAGTGAAATTGGACAATGAACAAGTCTCAAGATAACTGATTTGGATTCCTCAAGCCATGTCATCACTCATCAGCGTCCATGTCATCATGATCAACATCACTAAGCTCATCAGTCAACAAGCTCTCTAGGGAAGGATCACTCTCATTTGGAGGCTCCTGCTCATCTATAGCAACTGGAGGTAGCTCAATAAGACCATCTGGTTGTATCTCCTCGTCCACACATGCAACATCATATGTGTATTGGTCCCATCTCTTGAAAGGACACTCCTTATAACCTAGGTCTTTCCAAGATATGAGACGAAGTGTGCTATGAATGTAGACTAAATTATCATCCTTCTTCTATCCCAACCTATTTCTCTTGATTAAATGGATGAAAGCATATGTATTCCAATTTCCAATCCCTCTCACAAGCTGAGGAACTAGCTACCTGCCCAAGTAAATATATGGAAAACCATTAAGTAGGCATACCATCTGCATACCCGGTTTCGGGGAACCACACACCCTTTTACAGGGTATCTAGTACCTGTCACAAAGAAAGAACCCATTTTTAATTTTCAGAGTTATCGGGTTCTCCATACCTAAACCGGGTTCGAAAGGGTGTGTTTGAGAAGAACATGAACTAGTTTCCAGTGCTTAGGTGCGTGAATCGGGTGGTTACGAGAACCCTACTCCTGGGTTCAGGTACCCCTGCTTCACAATTTGCATCCATAAACCTTGGCCATGAAAATCCATGAAAGTTGCAAGATCATCCATAATATTATCTCCACAAGAAGTCAAGCTTTTTAGATGAAAGGGAAGAAAAGTCGACAAGTAGTAATATGTATCCACAAGTAGCAATGATTTACAAGTGAGGAGTGTGTTCCTCATTTATATGAGAGATCTAGCAACTCCTCATAAAACCCCTAAAAACATAAAATAATACCTTTATCTCCTACAAACCCTAGAGATAAGGCAAGAACACAAAATATCCATGATACAAGAGTGAATAGGTCACAAGGCCCCTAATGATGTAATATCTCGGATGCAAATTTCATGGAATATTGCTTCAGAAATTTATGTCATCAATTTTAATAAACAATTTGCACAAATTGAACCGTAAAAATAACAAAAAAACTAGAAATATATTTTGCAACTGAAGAATAAACACGATAAACATGCAAAAGAACTCGGCCTTATTTTATTAATATGAATAGTATATGCAAATACTGGAAATGGTTGAGAGGACGACCTTCCACAAATATCTACTACAAGCTATACCCGACCTCCAAAATAACTGAACTGATGAGTATAGCCTGTGAATTAAGGATGAATTCACTAAGGGAAGAGATGGATTCTAACCCACTCTCACTAAATCATCTGAGGGTCTTCGTCTTGGGGCTACTAAGGCAAAGAAGTGAATTCTCCAATCCACACTAAAGACAATTACTCAAAACCAAGATATCCCCAAATGATCTCCTCCTCCTTTTATGTTGAGAAAACTAGGGCAGCGAAATTAGGTGATTTCACTTACTTTGATAACTATTTGTGATGTCCCTTTACTTATCTTGATTAGATTATTCTTCAACTTGATAATTATTGTGTTATTATCATCAAACAGCTACCAAACCATAAAGAACAATGAGACAAGAGGACACAAGATATAAGCGATCAGCGGGGGCCAAAACCTCTCCAATTGAGAGGAAAACCCACCAGAATTCTTCTCTTCTGATAGAACTTCAATTGATGAATTCCAATACCTATGACCCTTGACAAAGACCCTCCAAGACCAAGTCAAATCTTTTCTTCTTGATGAGCTTTCCTTCTAGCAATTTTTGCAATTTTGACCTCCAGCAAATTCTTCTACAATTCCAACCCCCCAACAGATTCTTCTGCAACTTCGACCCTCCAACAGATTCTTCTGCAAGTTCGAACCCCCCAACAGATTCTTTTGCAACTTCGACCCTCCAGCAAATTCTTTTGTAACTTCGATCCTCCAGCAGATTCTTCTACATAAACCCTAGCCTTTACATGTGTGGAAGATTATAATATATTCTTCCTCCTTTCCTCTTCGCTTGAGTTGATTCACTCTCCCACAGAACTTGGCTTGCAAAGTGTCCTTCTTGATGCCCTAACTTGACTTCTACAACTCGGCATTTTTCTGCTGCAATAGATGCCTTAACTCCTTCATACGTGTGGAGAATAATAGCCCAAAAACAGTCCAAAAATCTCGCTTTTCTTTCCTTATCTTCGTCCTTTTCTTCGCACCTTTTCCTCTTTCTTGATCGAACTTGTGTGAGTGAAGTGAGTGACTTAAGTGAGGTCGAAGTCTCCTTTATATATAGGTCTTCCATTAGGTCCAATTGCTCCTTTTAGGCCGACTTGATCTTTGCACCATGACGAGGTCTTGGAGGATCTTTTGACTCCATTTTGACTCAAAAAATTTCTTTTACAATATGTAACATGCCCAAATGGGTCTTCAATACATGGCAATGACTCAATTGACTTGTAGACTAAATAACAAGCGCTAGAAGCACTTAATGGGTGCTTGACCTAAAAATAAATTTCCCTTGAGCATGAAACCCATGCCTCGAGAATGACAATAATAAATTTATTTTCTCTTTACATCAAATATATAAAATCATGATTGCAGAAACCGAAACTGCCTGGAACTGTCGAAACAGTTGGGATAGCTAACGCAAAGGGCAGAGGAGCTGACGCAAAGCCTGAAAGGGTGATGCAGGGCCTACGCAAGGCCAGCGCAGAAGTAGCCAAGGTTAGCCAGTCTTGTGCCCAATCAACTGGAATTCTGCCGAGTGAAGTGAGGTAAAACTGTTAAAATTGGCAAATAGGGCCAAACTTCATGTGGGTCATCTTATTCATGGCTGATAATATGTTCATTAAATTCCTCTCGTCGAGAGGTGTAGGATTGATCTAAAGATCATCCAATTCCAATAAGTATTCATGGAGATATGAATTTATTTTGATTATGGAATTATTATCAAGCCGACCTACAACTCGTGTAGGCTTAGAAGCCCAATAGTCGCATCTATTCAAACATCAACAGTTGTGTATAAATACAGGAGGGCTTTTTCTCATTTGCACTCACTCATCTCATCACATCTCTCTCTCTCTACTACGCAGAAAAGAGTCTCCTCTACTGCACAGAAAAGGGTGTCTCTCTCACACATGTGAAGCCAGAAGCAGCTGAAACTGAAGCTGCAACTGCAGATTCAAACTTTGACCAGCGTGGACTATCAAACCTCCTCTTCTGATCTGCGTTGTAGGTTCATCTGAACATCCTCTAAAGGCTGCAACTTTTGGTGGTGGAATCAAGTTGATCCGACGGACAGTTTGCGAGATATCGACTACCCTAGTTTGGAGGAAGCTGCTAAAACTAAAGTTGCAACCGCAGCAGTGAAGTTTGACCTGCGTGGACCAAAAGATCTCCTCATCTGAACTGCACTGTAAGTTCATCTGAACCTCCTCTAAAGGCTGCAACTTTTGGTGGTGGAATCAAGCCGATCCGACGGTTGGTTTGTGAGATATCAACTGCCCTAGTTTTGATGATGAAGTCGCTAATGCTGATGTTGTTGATCTAGGGTTTGCTACTGCTGATATAAATCAGATTTATTGTACTATTTCTCTCTGCTGAATTATTGAAGATAAAAGAAGATTTGATCAAAGGGTTTCCCCACACATTGTGGGGATTTGTCCCTAGCTAGCCGCCACATCTTGTGTCTCTTGTCTTGGCTTGTTTTCTGTCGATCGTTTAATGTTCTATCTGCACTTTATTTTATGTACATGTGATTGCTAATCTATGGAATATAATAAGAAAAAGAAGTAAATTGTTATAAGCATAGAACATACCATAACTTAACATCATTTCAGAGCTGAGGTGAAGACAAAGCTCGAGCAAGAGCAAGAGCAATCACCGAAGAGAAGATTGGCAAGGCTATCCTAAAAGAACTATGGGGTCCTCAACACTCTTTCCTGCTAAAGACAAGTTCCGTGAGAAAGCTGACTATCACGGATGGAAGATGTCTATCGATCTAACCCTAGAAGACCAAGGAGTGTTGGACCATGTAAGAGGCAATATTGTTGAGCCTCAATCAAATGCATCCGTTGTTACCTCGAACAAATGGAAAAATGGAGAAGTCAAAACAAAGAAGATCATCTGGGACTCTATCGACAAGCACTTGGTGGCCTACATCTCTGAACTGGACACCTCCAAGGAAATCTATGATAGACTGGTGAGTTTATTTAAAGTCAATGATGCAAATCAAGTTTTTTTTCTTAGAAATAAGTTGAGGTAAATCAAGAAGGGTAAAGATGAGAGTATGCAAGCATACTTCTTAAGAATCACCGAGATCAAGAACGATCTCCTATCTATTAGGGAAACTATTGCTGACAGGGAAATGGCACTCACTACTCTTGGAGGATTGCCATCCGAATGGTACGTGTTCAGGACTACTCTTCTAAACAATAATGTAATTCCTGGTTTCGAGGAATTAATGGCTAGATGCATTCAAGAATAAACAAGGGTAGAAGAGCAAGAAATGCCCATGCCTAAAGGTCCTCCTGCTGCTTTTTCTTCTCATGCTAAGAAAAGAAATAATTCAGGGACTAAATCAAAAGGAAAGGCTAGACCTAAGGGTGGAAGAAAAGGACAATGTTACATCTCCGATAAAGCAGGTCACTATGCAAGGGAGTGCCCTGATAGAAAGGACTCACACCGAGACGATGATCAAAATCCCTCTGATGGCAATCAAAGGAATGACAAATTCAATAGCAAAGGTAAGAGGAGAGTTGGGAATCAAGGAAGAGGACAAACATTCAAGAAGGCTAGTAATTCCAAGATGTATTAAATGCACCTGACCTCAAAAAGAACCTAGTTTCCATCTCGGCAATGGAAGACAAAGGCTACAAGGTAACCTTCAGCGATGGCAAGGTACGTATATCGAAAAATAATGTTAAAGATGCCTTTACTCTTGGGTTTCGTGTTGATTCATTATATCAGGTCGATGGAAGTCCGCTAGGTGTCATGTCTTATGACACATCTCTTTAGTCCGAACTTTGGCATCGGAGGTTTGCCCGCCTTCATTATAAAGCTCTACCCAGTGTAAGACAAATGGTGACAAGGATGTCTGAATTCCGAGTAGAGAAAGAAGGTGTATGTCCAGGATGTGTCGAAGGAAAGCTCAAAAGGGGACCATTCCCCTCAAGCCAAAGCAAGACCTCCGATATATTTCAGTTGGTTCACTCAGGCATATTTGAGGTTGGCATTAAGAGGGAGACTACTACACCACATACTCCTAAGTAGAATGGTGTGGCGGAAAGGAAGAACCGTACGATTGTGGAAGCTGTCTCTATGGGTAGATGATGTAACAATGCTTGATGTGGAGGAACCCATGGATCCTATTTATCCACCTGAGCCTTCCTCTTCTAAGAAGAGGCCTTCATGGCTTAGGGGGATACTTGATGATACTGAAGGACATGTTGCACCCCGAGGAACCTTCCGTGAAAGTAAGAAACCTAATAGGTATCAGGGATACCTGACCATCATGAGCACGATCATACAAAATGAGCCTTCATCATTCTCAGATGCCATCAAG